>JAECUM010005256.1:0-129198 GCA_016617855.1 Megalonaias nervosa
CTACGCGAAAACGATTGGTTATTGCCAAGGTCATTTTTCTGGCCCACGTGAAATTACATTGTTTATTGCGAAATAGACACCTATTCCATCGTGCGCGCCTGAAATGACGTCTTAGTTCAGTTTAAAAATACTCAGATCCCTGTGAAATATTCAGTCGTACAATACATCTTCAAGAAAAAGGATATATTTCTATTAGCTGCCGTAAAGAGTTGTATTTTTTTACATCTTTGAAGCTCGAGATGTTTTATCATAGATGACAGCTTGTTCAGAAGTTCATCTATATTATTTTTTTTAGAATATAATAATTTATTGCCTGGAGAACTATACAAGTGACAAAGACAGTCGATGGAAATTTATTCTAATTTGAAACATTACAAGTTGTGATTCAACGTGGAACTCTTGACATTCGTATAAAGACTTCACCTCACGTCATCCTCCTCCATCTTGGAACGTCATCAAGATTCGAACCTGGATTCAGTTAAAACTATTTAGTGATAGGACTTGTATTGTTTCAGTACTAGGATAAATGTTTGGATTGTCTTCACAAACTGTAAGTCCTATTTTCTATTTTCACCTTTTCACCGTGTTTTCTAGGGAAATAAATTATTTTTGTTAAAACTTACAAAGCTTGTTGGTTTCACTCTTTTCTTTTTGTTACTTTTGAACGAGCCTATACGTAACATAAAGAAAATTGGGTTGCTCGTCCTTGGGATATTTCAGTTTGGCTAAAATATTTCAGAAAATTGTTTTTTGAAATTTAAATTCCCCTAGTTTTCAAATCCCATGTACTATTTTACATTTTGTTTGAAATCTTTAGTGAAAACAACAGGCTTTCATTCACAATGTCATCAAAAGTGGAAAGTTTTCTTTCTAGTCCAACTCAGGAGCAGTTGGATAGTCTGAAAAAAGATGAGTTGCTTGAACTTGCCAGAAAGTACGATCTTTCTGTAGCAAAATCTTCCTTAACGAAACAAGAAATTAAAAAAAAATTTATTTAATATTTGGTAGAGAAGAAAGTTTTTGATAAAAGTGTTTTGGCTTTGATCAGTAAGTCGGTATCGGACTCTGACATAAAAGTAATGGAAATAAAAATGAAATACAAGGTGGAATTGGAGTTAAGGAAGCTCGAGCTTCAGAAAGAGGAAAAAGAGAAACAAATGCTTTATGAAAAAGAGGAGAAAGAGAAACAAATGCAGTTGCAATTTGAAGAGAAGCAATTGCGATTGCAATTTGAGGAGAGGGAGAAAGATAAACAAATGAAATTGCAATTTGAGAAAGAAGAGAAAGAGAGACAGAAAAGAGAGAAAGATGAACAATTACAATTTGAGAGAGAGAGAGAGAGAGAGAGAGAGAGAGAGAGAGAGAGAGAGAGGTGCAATTACAAAGAGAAGGATGAAAGGGAATTTCAAATTAGAATGAAAGAAATGGTGTTGACAAGGGACAAGCTCGATTCCACTTCACATACAAATTCAAGTTTTCACATTACAAAAAATATTAGGTTAGTTCTCCCTTTTAGCGAAAAGGAAGTAGACAAATATTTTATTTATTTTGAAAAAGTTGCTGAAAATTTGAAATGGCCAAGGGAGCAATGGACTCAATTATTGCAATGTGTACTTTTTGGCAAAGCCAGAAATATCTATGCATCCTGTCAGTACAACAGAGTTCTGACTGATTTGGTTAAGGAGTGCATCTTAAGGGGTTATGCGTTAGTCCCTGAGGCTTATCGGCAAAAATTCAGAAACTATAAAAAAGAAGCTGGAGAAACTTATGTTGAATTTGCCAGAGAAAAAGAGCAGTTATTTAAGAGATGGTGCTTAGCCAAGAAAGTTGAACATGATTATGAAAGTCTTGAACAACTTGTGTTACTTGAAGAGTTCAAAAACTGTGTTCCTAATGACATTAAAAATCATCTTGAAGAGCACAAGATTGAAACCTTGGAAAATGCTGCTCTTGCTGCCGATGAGTATTCCTTAACTCATGAAGTTCCTGTTGTAGACAAATCATTCACTCAGCAGTCTACTGGTAGCGATGAGTATTCCTTAACTCATAAAGTTCCTGTTGTAGACAAATCATTCACTCAGCAGTCTACTGGTAGAAAGGTGTTTCATTCTAATACGACTCCTCCTAAAACTCAATCTGGCACAACTTCTGAGAAGTCCTGTTCTAATGAGAGTGCTCTCATTCAGGGAGTAGAGTGCGGCTTTGTTAATGTTCCTCTCCATTCTGTAAATTTGTCATCAGACTTAGTTTCAGGACCTGTGACAGTCGGTATAGTGGCTACATTACCCGTTGAGGGCATTCATTTGTTGCTAGGCAACAATCTAGCTGGAGACAAGGTTGTGGTTAATCCACTTGTAACTGACAAGCCTTCTTTGGATCAAGAAGTTGATCCAATTGAAGAAGAATACCCTGAGTTATACCCAGCTTGTGCAGTTACCAGAGCTATGTCAAAGAAAGCTCTTGAGAATGATTTTGATAAGGAAAGTATTCCTTTAGCTGACACATGTATTGGTCAGGCTTTTGATGAGGTCACTTTCACTTCTGATTTGGATCAATCAAAAGGTATTGACCACAGTGATCCTCTTTTAAATACTCATTCTCTTTTATCTAATCAGGGTGATAAACGACAATCACTTGTCGTCGAACAGGAAAAAGATCCTGAGATCTCCTGTTTGTTTCAGAGGGCCATTAGTGAAACTGAAGCCAATGAAGTACCTGTCTGTTATTTCATTAAAAATTGAATTCTTATGAGAAAATGGAGACCTCCCGAGGTACCTGCTGGTGACGAGTGGTCAGTGATCTACCAAATTGTACTTCCAAAATCTTAGACAGGAAATACTTAGTTTGGCCCATGAAACTCGTCTGGCTGGTCATTTAGGGATAAATAAAACTTATCACAAGATCTTGACTCACTTTTATTGGCCAAAAATCAAAAGTGATGTTTGTAAATTTTGTAGATCTTGTCATACTTGTTAGATGGTAGGAAAACCCAATCAGAAGATACCTAAGGCTCATCTGTAACCAATTCCTGCATTTGACGAACCATTTAGCAGAATTATGGTAGATTGTGTTGGTCCCTTACCAAAGACCAAGTCAGGCAACCAATATCTGTTGACCATTATGTGTGCATCAACAAGATTCCCAGAGGCAATTCCTTTGAGGAATACTATAGTAAAAGCTTTGATAAAGTTTTTTTACTCAATTTGGCCTTCTCAAATCTGTCCAATCAGGTCAAAGGTCAAATTTAATGTCTGGAAATTTCTAGCTTGTTATGCTTGAATTTGGCACTCAGCAATTCAAGTCAAAAGTGAAACTATGGTTTCACAGAATTTTGCTTGAGAGAACATTTGAGTTTTGTAATAGAGTTCATTCTCTCTTGCTCATTCTTCAGAATTTTCTTCAATTTAGATTTTACAGCCCTTACAAAGTAAAGAAGAAAATGAATGAGTTAAATTATAATATTAGTACTCTGATCTAAATAAATTAATGGAGTACTAGTATATTGAAAGAGATAGCCAAGTAAATTATGCAATTAATTTCGTTGTACCTGTCCCACCAACTGAGGATTTAAGTGAAGAAATTCAATTGGACACTGTTGATCTTGGAGGAACAGATCTTCGGAAATTCGGAAATTATGAAAGCTCTGGACCAGAAACTTTTACATTTACACCAACCAGAAAGGAATGAACTTAAACAGTTGTTATTCAAATATGAGCACTTGTTTCAAGATAATCCTACAAGGACAAACAAAATTTCTCATGACGTTGAAATTGTAGATTCAAAACCTGTGAAACAACACCCATACAGGATGAACCCTCTCAAACAGGAATACCTGTAAAAGGAAATTCAGTATTTGCTGGAGAATGATTTCATAGAGCCCAGTAAAAGTGATTGGAGTTCACCATGCATACTTGTTCCAAAACTGGATAAAACTTTCCGTATGTGCACTGATTATAGGAAGGTGAACAGTGTGACACAAACAGATTCATTTCCATTACCAAGAATCGATGATTGTATTGATAAAATTGGAAATGCCAAGTATGTCACCAAATTTGACCTTCTGAAAGGATTTTGGCAAATTCCACTTACGGAAAGAGCGAAAGAAATTTTGGCATTTGTGACTCCAGATGGACTCTATTAATATAAAGTAATGCCGTTCGGGATGAAGGGTTCCCCAAGTACTTTTCAACGCATGATGAACATGATTACTTCTGGTCTAGAAAATTGGGATGCTTACATCAATGATGTCATCATCTACAATGACACCTGGAAAGAACATCCAGCCACGATTTGGAAATTCTTTGAAAGACTCACTGATGCAAATTTGACAATCAATTTATCTAATAGTGAGTTTTGCCGTGCTTGTGTAACTTTTCTAGGACATATTGTGGGACATGGTCAAATTAAACCTATCGATGCTAAGGTTAAAGCTATCTCTGATTTTCCTGTGCCTGTCTGTAAAAAGCAACTGATGCAATTTTTGGGTATGGCTGGATACTATTGAAAGTTTTGTTGCAATTTTTCTAATATTGCTGAACCTCTGACGAATTTGTTAAGTAAGAAAAACAAGTTTCTTTGGACTGAAAAATGTCAGGAAGCTTTTGATAGGTTAAAAGCCATACTCAAAAGTGCACCGGTTCTCACAGCTCCAAATTTCAAGCAATCTTTCAAATTATCTGTGGATGCAAGTGATGTTGGGGTTGGAGCAGTACTGATTCAAGAAGACAGAAATGGTGTTGATTACCCAGTCTGCTGTTTCTCTAAGAAATTAAATAAGCTCCAAAGGAATTACTCAACAATCGAGAAGGAATGTTTGGCTTTAATATTGGCATTACAGCATTTTGAAGTTTACATTAGCTCAGCTCCTTCTCTGGTTGTTGTGTTTAGTGATCACAACCCCCTTACTTCCATCGACAAGATGAAAAATAAAAATCAAAGATTATTAAGGTGGAGTTTGTTTTTGGAAGAGTATAATCTCAACATCAGGCACATCAAAGAAAAAGACAATTTGATTGCAGATGCACTTTCCCATGTATAGAAATATTATTTTCATATATATTTTGTATAATTCATAAGAGTTTTTCTTATGTAATTTTCTTTACCTTATGTAGAGTTTACTTATGGTAAAAAAGAAGCTTTATTATATAAATCTTTCTTTTTTTCTTTAGGGGGGAAAGTGTTGCGAATATGTTATTTAATTACTTGTGTGTTAATTTTAAATTCTTTTTTTATTTTATTTTTGTTTCATTACATTTTATTGTAATGATTATTTTCATGGGATCTGATATTTTTGAAAGAGATATTATGTTTATATAAAACGTAGTATGACTCGCATAAGCACAATTTTTGCATGCCATGGTTTGTCGATTTAAGTAAACACTGCGCGAAAATGATTGGTTATTGTCAAGGTCATTTTTCTGGCCCACGTGAAATTGCGTTTTTTATTGCGGAATAGCCACACATTCCATCGTGCATGCCTGAAATGACGTCTTAGTTCAGTTTAAAAATACTCAGATCCCTGTGAAATATTCAGTTGTACAATATATCTTCAAGAAGAAGGATATATTTATATTATGTGCTGTAAAGAGTTGTATTTTTACATCTTTGGAGCTCGAGATGTTTTATCATAGATGACAGCTTGTTCAGAAGTTCATCTATATTATTTTTTTAGAATATAATAATTTATTGCCTGGAGAACTATACAAGTGACAAAGACAGTCAATGGAAATTTATTCTAAATTGAAACATTACAAGTTGTGGTTCAATGTGGAACTCTTGACATTCGTATAAAGACTTCACCTGATGTCATCCTCCTCCATCTTGGAATGTCGTCAAGATTCAAACCTGGATTCAGTTAAAACTATTTAGTGATAGGACTTGTATTGTTTCAGTACTAGGATAAATGTTTGGATTGTCTTCACAAACTGTAAGTCCTATTTTCTATTTTCACCTTTTCACCGTGTTTTCTAGGGAAATAAGTTATTTTTTTTTAAACTTACAAAGCTTGTTGGTTTCACTCTTTTCTTTTTGTTACTTTTGAACGAGCCTATATGTAACACATGAATAACATTACCTGCAAGGTAAACAAGTACCTTTAGTAATTTAAGAACCGTACCAGTACTAGGCAAAATGAAAAGCAGAATCAGCAGAGAAGAAAGAACATTTGCGTGTTTGTAATTTTAACACTGCATTTTGGGATGCAAGGGGCCTGTGGTCACATATAATTTGAAAAATCTATTGCTTATTTACACCCTGTAGGAAAGTCCCATGCCATGTTTTGACCAGAGTTATGAACGGCTAAAAAAACATCCATTAACGGGAAACTTTATGGACGAACAGAGACGTAAATAATATACCTGCTTTGTCCAAAATAGTATACACAAGTTGATGCAAAGCAATTTCTTCTTAGAACTGTATGTCTTTGGATTGAAAAACAAACAAACAAAATTCCCAATGGTTGTTCCAGAAGAAGCACATGCTCCTGTATGCTAAGGAACCTTAGTTGATAATACTGGTTGTAGTTGAAACAGGAAGCAACATTTCCCAGTTTGTTGTTTTCGGCTAGGTCGTATATGAAAATTGAGGTCCACGTGAGAAAAGAGTCCATTAACAGGCATAAAATGATCATGTTCAAGTAATAAATCTTATTGAATATAATTATATTTATCATTTTATCTCTGTTTATGTTTTAATTTTACCTTCTATACCTCTTGAATATGATAACAAATGTACAACAGGCACCCATACCTGTCAGCAGGTCTATAAAGAAATCCTAGCTAGTAAGTTTTGATTACTTTCACATGTTTGACAAAAGAATACAAATTTTCACTTTTTATTATCACACAGCCATCCTGTTTACTACTTTTAAACCACATGTAAGATTATTGTTACTTTTACTTGTAAAACTTATGAGATACTTAAGAAAAGCACATAACAGTCAGAGCCGTGAAAAGAAATGAAAAAAAACCCCAACAAAACAACAAGGTTAATTGTATTCCAACCACTTTGTGTAGGGAAATATTTGTTCCATCCATACATGAATGCAATAATATATTGATGGATGGACAAATGGAAGGAAGGATAAATACAGATATTTGAATTTATAGATAATTCAAAACATAGATACACACATACATGTGTACTAAAGAAAACACTATTAATTCAAATAAAAACACATTCTGGTAAACACTGTCAATACATGGTTTATTTTATGAATAGTCTATAAATATGAAAATGTTTACATCCTCACTGTAAAATGAATAGTTCAATGATAATTTATTCCTTCAAAAATGACTCAAGAAATTTAATTACAATTCCAATAACTGGATCTATGAGTGATATGTGCATTGCAAATGGCCCTGCTCACTACAGTGGTCCAAAAACAGAGGTACTTGTGTTGAAAAACCAAAGGTGAGTTATGAGTGGCATTATTAAATGACACAGAATGCTTGAAATCCATCCCCATCAAGGACTCATAAATGGAAGCAACATTCCATGTAATGACATTTAGTTGACAGACACTGGCCATAATCTGGCCCAAAACAGAGTAGATGAGACAAAACCCATACATCTAGGTCTAGGACAGATGTTTAAATTAAACTACATCAAAATATGTTGAATGGTTCTTCAGCTATGCTGATTACAAGTAACATCACCTGCAAAGATACGTAGTTCATTGACAAAGGCCATAACTCTATAGAAAATGGTGAAGGCAAACAAAATCCACAATAGGTGTGTCTGTATCTTATGAAATTCTATTATAATATGTTG
Source organism: Megalonaias nervosa (assembly GCA_016617855.1). NCBI lineage: Eukaryota > Metazoa > Mollusca > Bivalvia > Unionida > Unionidae > Megalonaias > Megalonaias nervosa. Next base: position 7,771 of record JAECUM010005256.1, read on the forward strand.
AATGGTTCATGAATTGTGCTGACTGTAAGCAATGTTCCAAGTTTCTATGTAAAGGTAAGAATTTGCTCAACAAGGGACATAACTAAGTCCAAAATGGAAGAGAAGAGGGAATAAGTTCTTTGTGCAACTAAAGTCTATTTCTACATTTTGAATAGCTATATCCTCCCAGTTTTCTGGAAAACTACATAACCAAAAATTAAATAATAACTACAAACCATGACAACACAAGAGCCTGGATATTTTGAGCAGGTAAATGAATTTCAATTTCAGTTAGAAGTATGACTTTCAGCAGACGATGACCTCTGCCATGGAAACTCCAGTACAAATTAGTGCCATCTTTACAAATCATAGTAGATACTAAGGGTATGACAGAGATTAGTATCTGTATAAATTTTCATTTATTTAGGGGTGAACTAGTAAAATTATATCATTGTGCAGAAAATTATCAACAATGACTTTTACGTTTGCTATTATCTGTTACAAATCATACTTCTAAGTGAAACTTAAATTAATTTAGTTCGGATTTTGTCAAGGTTTGAAGTTATCAATTTTAATTTGGCAAATGTTTTTTTTCCTTCAGAAAACTGGATTGGTATACCTACCAAACTGCAGCAGTAGACATTAAAACATGCAGAGATCAAGATGCCCTGCCTACCAAATCAATTGAAATTGTCAACAATGATTAGTAAACAAATGCTAGAGGATACTTGCAGTATCATTATTGTATAAAATGAGAACAGTGAAGGGTGAAAATGGTACAGTTTATGATGAAGGTTTTTGAACTTCAAGTATAAGTTACATTCTATACCTACTGCCATTGTCCTTTTTCCACTACATGATGTGTGGGCTTTCTTCTGCATTGGCTTACCCTCCATTGTTGACAATTATAATGTTGTTGTTTTTTTGGGGGTTTAATGCCATTTCTCAGAGCAAGATAGTCTATACATGGTGGCCAGTACAAATGATGGAGGAAGAACCTGGGGAAAATCCTATTGGCAGCTATTGGCAGGCTTTCTTACATACCTACATTGGCAAAGACTGAGAGTTGAACAATCATGGACAGAGGTGAGATGGCAGTGATTAGTAAAGATGAGAGCTTTAGACCACTCAGCCATGCAATCTGTTAATCTGATACATAGAGTGGCATAACATATCATCTAGCAAATTGCTTCATGTGTAAATAATCATAAAAATTTTAGTTGTGCAGCTAAAATTGATTAAAAAACCCAAAGGCCTCGAGAAATTATGACTGCTTTTAGCACTATTGCAGCTATCTTCAGTGTGTGAAGAAATTATTTAATGCTATATCACATAAACGGAAAACATGCAAATCAAATACCTATTATTATGAGTGATTTTGACTACCACAATAGTCCATGATTTAAGATTACCATGTTTTGATCATCTTAAAAGTTTTAATGTAACTGGCTATAGCATGCTTGGTATTTCCATATTTAGTTGAAATCTGTGTATTCCTGGTTGTTGTATGTAAAGGAATTTTCCAGTAAGATCATGTACAAATCATTACAATAGCAACTTTCATGAAGTTACATAATAAAATATTTCAAATATTTTAACCCCTGAATCCACAACATTCCAAAAGGATAGCTTTCAAATAATTTTTAAGAATGTCATAGTTGTAACATGAAAATAAAGCATATATTTAGCAAATTTTTGTTCACATCAGATATGAAAGTCAACAAAGTAATAGATACAAATTAATGATCCTCACAGTATAAAACTTGGTGAAAGAGAGGAACAATTTCTACATATCCTGGAGATTATTTATGATGGCACAAATGAATGTTAAAATTGACAAAAATTCCCCGGACAATAAACTGTCATGACAGTCACATCATAAAATCACAGACTACCCTGTCATTTAATTGGTGTAATATGTGACAGAAAAAGGTCCTCTCTAATGTGCTCAAACGGTCCTTTTTCTGTCCATACTGAAAACCCAAAAGATAAGGTATCCTGTGGTACAATTTACATGTCACACTGTATACCGCTGTTCTACTTCTGGGTTAGAGCAAACAGCACAGACCCTGATTTGTCCGAAATTTATAGGTAAGCTCTTCCATACATGTATGCAAGCTAATTAAACAATTAAACAGAAGGAAGCATATATACATCACACTCTCACAATGCTGATATACAGGTACAGCATCAGGAGAAGGAATTTGCTAATTTACTAAAACATAATACACAAAATACAATTCTTGTAAGACATGAATGAATAGTTAGGCTGTGTGTCTCGGATACTTTCTACCAAATGGCATCTTAACCAGTAGAGTTAGTGATAAGTTGTTTAAATGTTTTTTTTAAAAAAATTATTTTCAGTAGCAGGTAAATTTGATAAAAAAATCCACAGCATTTATATGACATCAAAGGTCTTGATGCCAACACTGTCAAATTTTACTCCAAACTGATTCATTTAACACCGTGATGAATTACAAACATGGGCCTTGAGTGTAAGCTCATTTTGCCTCATGGCCATGATGAATTACAGATATGGGCCCAGAGTATAAGCTCATTTTGCCTTATGGCCATAATGAATTACAGACATGGGCCTTGAGTGTAAGCTCATTTTGCCTCATGGCCATGATGAATTACAGACATGGGCCTTGAGTTTAAGCTCATTTTGCCTCATGGCCATGATGAATTACAGACATGGGCCTTGAGCGTAAGCTCATTTTGCCTCATGGCCATGATGAATTACAGACATGGGCCTTGAGTGTAAGCTCATTCTGCCTCATGGCCATGATGACTATTGCAATTTTTAAAATTCTTATAACTTTGTTTTTCAGCACGTACAATGGATATTTCTTTCTAGAAAGGGAGTTGAGGTGGTCAGTTGTTAAGGTACTGGACTTGTGACCAGAAGTGTGTAGATTCTATATCTATCATTGATCAGCCTGATCTGCTACCATGCTGTTCCTTGGACAAAGACTTTACTTGCATCAGAATGATATAACCTTTATAGTGTTGCCATGCCATAAAACAAAAAAAAATATGAGATTCTGAAGATGCTGACAAATATTCAACACTAAAATGTTGTTTATCCAGACATCATTTTACTTGACAAATGTTTTCAGTGGATAAAAGATTTTTTTCTTCATAACAGGCAAAATCAGTATCTCCCAATGAGTCCAGATAGCTGATACTTTAATATATCAATCTTCCATGAATATTATCCATATCATAAAAATATTCCAGCTGGATTCTGTTAAATGAACTTCCAGTCATCCAACTTTTGCACTAAATCAGTCAATTAATTTATTTTCATGTTTTCCAGTTTTTGTGGAGTTTGCAAAATGACATTGTTGTTGGTATTTAAATTTATAGATTTAAAAAATAAAATGATTGTACTGTTCCACAGAAGAATAACTGTTCATTGCATTTTAAGTATGGTTTTTCAGAATCCATAAAATTCAGAAATAATAACACCTCATAAAAACTGGCATATTCAAAGCATATAGTGAGAAAAATATGTTGAAATTCATTCAAAATTCACATTTTGACCTCGTCTTCAAAACAGCGACTGAGTAGATATTTGATTGACACAACTCAACTGTAATCTCTGACAAAAACAGAATAGGCAAAGCAGTCAAAAGTCAATCGGTGAAAAATGGTAATTAGACACTATCTTTTCATATTCAACACATATATTACAGTAAAAATGTGATAAGAATCTGAACAACCTGTAGAGTGTTATCTTTTTATGTTCTTACTTGGAGGAATTGGTCAAGAAAATGATTACACCTCTGGTGTCAGCATTTCAAGTGTTTCAATGAATATAAAAAAGCCCAAAACACTTTAAAAAATAGAACACTAATTCAAAATAAACAATGCATACTAGATAATGTACACTGGAATAGAACATAAATAATATATTACCACTGAGCTAAAACAATCATAAATGTTTTGAAAAGTACATAATAATGATTTAAACAAGGTAATTGTTTGAACAGAACTTGATTAAAATGCTACATGAAGAATTTAATAACAATAAAAAGATAGTGTCTATGGTCTGATGAATTTTGTTGACAGCTGGATACAGAGAAAAATAAAATCATTCCACAACTTTGAAACTTTTGTGTGTCAATTTCTCTACAGTTTCTTCCTTGGGGAATACACATCTCTCTATCTTAGATTTCGGACTCCCTACTTTCTGCAGCCAATTTTTCCTGGTGAAGAAATATGATTGAAACTTCAATAATACTGGGATGACAGAACACATTATAAAAAGTTAGAAATATTATGAAAAGATGTTGTCAGTCCATTTACATTTTCTTGTCCAGCCCTTTACTTTGAAACAGTTGAGGAGATAGTCATGAAATTTACCCAAGTATATGGCATGACCTGATGCCATATAGCCATGCCCACTACAGCAAGGTCAAAGTCAGAGTATGGGAACATGGAATTAATTGAGACTTTGTTTATGGTTTAAAAACTTTTGAACCATGGAAGAAAGTTTAATGAAATTTAAGACAATTACATGTATATATCTTGTCAAGATGGGTTACATACCACAGACATACCCCTTGACTCAAGGTCAAGGTCATGGCAAATAAAAATTTAATTATGTGACTTATATCCTTGTCCAGAATATAAGTTTGAACCAGTACAGATGTTTTAATAAGTCTTTGCCCAATTATATATGATGTATTGAAGGTGTGTCAGTGCCATAGCAATGCCCCCTGCATCCAGATAACTTTTGAAACACCAAAGGCATTTTATTTAAACTTTGCTGAAGTACATACATGATAAGATGGTGTAATGCATAGCATTGCCATGTCCTGCTTCAAGGTCTCAGCAAGAGAAAATGTAATTATGTTACTTGTATCCTTTTTTAGAGTATACCTTTTGAACCAGACAATTTAATGAAATGTTGACCAGTCATGTTTCATAACTAGATGGTGTGTTACATACCATAGTCATGCTCCTTGTCCTTGTCTCAATGTCACAGCAAGGGAAAATATCAGTGATTTCTATCCATTCACAGGAATAACATCTGAACTAATGAAAATATTTCACTTAAACTTTAGCTGGTTCTGTATCTTGACTTGATAGTGTCTTACATATTCAGTCATACCCCTCAATGTCAATATATAAAGGTGGCCTGTCTCCTTATCCAGTCTGACACTTTATGACCAAGTTCTTTATTTTAATGAAACTTTACCCTGGTCCATATCTAATCTTACAATAGTCAAGTCCAAAGCTCGAAAGTCAATGTTGTTAACACATGTTCTGGTTACTGTACTCCTGTTTTCACTGATACTTTATCAATTTAAACTCTCTAATGATGTGATTAATGTGTCTATACTCCATACCATTTCCACTAAGTCAAACAATCCATAGAAAAACCAAAAACAGAAACTAGGCTGAGTCAGCTATTCTACAGCACCAAAACAAAAACATTACAAATTATAGATAAAAATTTTTGTACAGTATTCTGTTAATAATCATTATATGAATATTTTCAGCAAGACATAATATATTGTTTTACTGGTCAACATATTTCATGACATAATGATACTTACATAACTGAAACTTTGTCTGGAAGCCCCTGTACTTGCCCTACAACAGTACCACTCGCAGTATTCTTGACCCAACCTACAAGCCCCAGTTCTTTGGCTTTCTTCTGTGTGTGCTGAATTTATCAAAAACAGCATCAGTAAATTATGCATACTTTTGATAAAACTGCACTCTGTATTCAAGGAAACTCATTTAATAGGAATATCTTGTTCAGTAAATAATGTGCATCCTACATTTATTAAAATTTCATACTTGTTAATTTTTTTAAAATAACAGTTTAGACCAGTCCCATATTATGTCCATTTGCAATTTCAAGGTCCATCCTAACGATCATACCTGGAATGTATGTTGATAGCTGCCATTCAGATCACTTCAGCTATTTATGAAACAAGGTTTAACTGAGAAGTTAAGAATGATCAAACCTGTTCTTTTCATTCATAACTTCTCCATCAATCCAAACTGTAGAAATAGCCAAGGTGGTCCAAAATAGATTGGGTTTCTTTTTTATTAAGAAATTTCTAGCAAGCAAAACATAATTTTTTTGTTTCAATTACTGCACCAACATAAATCCGAGGCATATTTTATCTTGCCAAGTTGCATGTAGTTCTGAATGGCATAATGTCATCACCAGCCATATTGGTAGCATGCTGACATATTCACTATTGATTTTATATGTTGTTTGGATTTAAATAAATTCTTTGGATCTTTAAAATATATCACACAACATGCAAAACCAGAAAGAACACACAAAGAACTTTCAGTATCCATATTTGTAATTTATGTGCCAATTTTACCTCTGATTATACTTTGTTGGAAAGTACTGGTAGCCTTACACATGAGAAACTGCCAGGTACAATGGACCAATAATGATCTGCTAAGGTTCTAACCTGGAAAGGCCTATAAACAAGGCATTGTGGATTTTGATAATCCAATATAAAAAGCATTGCTTAAAATATGGCTTAGGGCAAAGTTGGTGGGTAAAAATAATTTTAATGATGTAATGTGTACATCTCATTATGTAACTGACTCTTTTCCTAATGGAAAATACCCCGACCGTATGATGAGAATTCATCCTCCCGCAGGGTGACTGAAAGGCTCTGAAATCCCAGAATGCCCTTAGTCCAACTTACAGATACTTTTTCCATGTGCACTGTCCTTCATTCTTTTCTAGGATGTAGCCTAAAAAGAGGGATGTCAGTACATAGTGGGAGAAATAATCTAGCAGTATCAACAGGTAAGCATCACATCATTACCCACCCACAGTTTAGTATCACTAATAAGTAACCTGTTGCTCTTCCATAGTTGAATTTGTCAGTTTGGTGAAAGCCTGATGATCCCACAGCTGGTGAAAGAAAACACAAGGAAAACTCGCCCTCACTGCCAAAAAGACGATGGCATCTGCATGGGCCATTTATTTCAGCTATTACAAATGGATCGATAGGAAATATGTCTTTGCTTCGGTGAGCCAGTGAGCAAAGGTAAAAGAAGGAGAAGGTAGTATGAGATGGTCTAAATGCTGCTTTCTCTAGAGACAAATGAGTTACACAGACACATTAGGTAGCAATGGCTCAAACCTTATGGGCTTAAAGTTTCATAAATGAAAGGTACATCTCGTTAATGGTCTGATAAGCTGTCTTGATAGTGACTGCAATCCACCTCACAAATGGTGGAAGCTGAAATATCAGCCAAACCGTTAACGGAAAGGAACTGATGCTTCATACCTTTCATCTACCTTTGGAAGCTGGCAAATAAAACTCTAAAACCCTAACTGGACACAAAAATCTATCTCAATAATTCCTTGCATAGATACAACTGAAACTGGTGGTCTCAATCAGGAGTTGAGCAACCAATGGAAATGCTTTTTTTGCTACAAAACCTGACTCTCCATTGAACCTTATACAGCTTTGTTTTATGGACAGGGCATGAAACTTGCTGCATCTTGCAGATGCTAAGGAGAGTAAGAAAACAGACTTATGGGTAAGGTTCTTGAAGGAAGATTCACCCAAAGGCTTATTGGAGGTTTTAGTTAGAGACCGCTAGACATAAGAAAGATTCTATCTTGTCATTAGCAAGCTAGACACCAGTATTTGTAGCTTGAAATACCTGATCATGTCTTCTATGTAAAAGTCAGCAGTAATGGCCATGCCTTTTGAAAATTTGAGTGTTTTGAAGAGGGCTGCCATATAGCCCTTAATAGCAGAAGCCGAGCATTGCTTCTCTTCTAAAAGGAAGAGAAGGGAATCAGCCATTGATTGCCACATTTCCTACTGCAACAGTCTGAAAAAGATTCTGTACTTGGCATCATAGACCTTAGATGTAGATCATCTCCTGGACTGAAAAATGCACATGGCAACTTTGCTTGAAAACCTGTCTGTGTGGAGGAATCATTTTGAGATGTGCAAACCATGAAGGTGTAGAATCTGTGGACTGTTGTGTAGGAGAGGGCCCCTGTGCTGGAATAGATGGTAAACTAAAAGGCCCAGAAGATCAATGAACCATGACTGTTGGGGCTGTCAAAATGAGCTGAGCAGTTGATTTCCTTACTTTGTGAAGTACAATTCAGATCATCCTGATGGTTGGGAAGGCATAAGTAATCCCATTTCAGGCTGAAAGCATTCACTGCCCAGGCCCTCTTTCCCCAGAGTTGGAGCAGGGAATCCACTATGGATTGGTGTAGCAACCATTTTGTGAGGACTACTTCCACTTCCTTTTGCCAGAAATGTGGGAAGCTTGGAGGGTAATCCATTCCAAGGCTTCCCAATGAATGAGGTTCCAAACTTCCATGCAGAGTGAAGGAACATGTGTGCATCCTTGTCTACTGAAGTACACTACCACTGACCTGTTGTCGAAGGAGACCATCATACGGCAGCCTTTTATTTTGTCAACACACCCCTGAAGGGCTAAGAATACTGCTCTAATTTCCAAACTGTTGATGTGGAGGATAGATTCTTCCTGGGACTATAAACCCAGAGGAATCATTCCTTCTCGCTCAGGATGAGTGCCCCCCCCAGACCCCCAATCTAATGTGTCTGCAAACCGATAGGAATGGAGTTTGGGGGAGTGCATAGGGACTCTGGACAGAAACTAGTGCCAATCTGTCCACCAAATCATATGGTGGAAATCCAGGCCTAGAGATATCTGAGAATTCAGATGGTCCCTGTGTGGCTTCCATATGCTAGAAGGGGAAGCTGGAGAAGACACAAATGCAGTCTGCTAGGACAACCAGGTCTGTGGAATAGTTCATGGTCATCAGCAGAGAAAGAAAAATGTGAGCCAATGATGTTGTCTTGGCTCTCAGTGCCTCCAACAGGGACAAGATCTTGTCTACTCTGTCCTGAGGGACACAGACTAATTTTCAGTTTGTGAGGAAATTCATCCCCATGTACATGGACCTTGTGAGGGAGTAAGCTCCAATTTCTTTAGGCTTGGTAAATGACACTGACTGGTCACTATACACCACAGCAAGACAGATCTAGTCTGAGAGACTCTATGCTGCAACCACTCCCCCGTTCCTGGTAAATGCACTGGGTGAACAGATCTAGTCTGAGGGACTCTAGCTGGCCAATGTGGATTGGGATACCCAATGATCTTAAGTGGGCTACAACCACTCCCATGATCCTGGTAAATGCTCCTGATGTATACTACGAAAATGAAAGTCCTCCACATCCGAGCAAAATTGGAGGTACTTCCTGTCTGGAGGAAAGTTAGGGATCTGAAGGTACACATCCAGAAGATCAATGGAGACCACACAGTTGCTAGGTCTTATACCATTCCTGACTGAGACTGTGATCTCCATCTTGAAAGTTTCTTCATATGCAGAGATCTGTTCAGGGAGGAAAGGCTGGTATTTAGTCAAAACTTTACCCCTTTCTTTGGTACCAGGAAAATCAGGGAGTAGAAGACCGGAGATTTGTCATGGAACACCTTCTCTACTGCACCTTCTAGAGAAGGGGGTGCACCTCATCCTTAAATAGCACCTAATTCAGCTGATGGAAGAACATGAAGCACCTTAACCAATGTCAGTATCCACCTCCTTTTATGATAGGAATGACCCAGCCATCATCCATTATGCTGGACCAAGCCTCTGAAGAAAGGTTTAGCCTGGCACCTACAGGAACAAACTGAAGAGGAACACACTATAGGACAGGGAGCAAGTCCCTAGGACTGTCCATGCTTGTCCTTCAAAGGACCTGTAAACCTCCTCCCCAGGCCTTTGCAGCACCACCTTTCAGGGCCCAACTGCTGAGAGCTAGCTCTAAACTTGGGCTGTTGCTTTGATCGGGATTATGTGGCTTTAAAGAACTTTGCAGAAGGACCTTGTAGCCAGTCATTATGATTTCCCTTCTTAGCCAGTTTCAATGGACCAGTAGCACATGTGAGGGAGTGGTGGAGGAGAAAGATTCCCAAAACCAAAGCCAGAAATTATATCTACCTTTCTTAATAGAAAGAACCCCTTAATCATCCATTATACCAGACCAAGCCTCTGAAAAATGATCTGGCCTGGCACATACAGGAGCTATGAAGAACACTCGCCTTAGGGCTGTCAACCCTTGTCCTTAAGAAAGGGGGAAGACCCTGCAAACATCTTCCTGGACCTTTGTGACACCCCCTTTTATGGCCTGACTGCCAATGGGAAGCTCTAAATTGGGGTTGTTGCTCTCACTGGGGGTTGTGTGGCTTTAAAGAATGGACACTGGCTGGTTAGGATGATTTCACTTCTTGGCTGGTTTTGATGGGCCAGGAGCAGATGTGAGGGATTGGTGTTCAGTAACTAAACACACAACATAAAATGAAAATCTGGCTTGCAACTCACTTTTCTGATATAGAAATCACTCAAGTCACATTAAAAACAAAATGTGAATTAAAATGATTCATTACTGTGATAAAACAATAAATATAATCAAGGTGAGTCCACAGATCAATTTTGGCAAAGACAGGGATAGATAAATACCCATCCAGGCTAGAAAATAATTCTCAAGCAATAATTATTATGCTAACACCACTGCAGGGTAAGAATGCAATGTCAAACAAAAACTTTACCAGAAAAATGTGAATAACAAGAAAGAGAGCTGAATTCAAACACTAACAATGCTTAATCAAAGGTAATTCCACACAATGAAATCACATCAAGAAAAAGCTCAAATCATTACATTAACACCTGAAGGAAATTTCTCTTCAACATAAACTAAAGCTGTAGTACTGTCTGTGGCCAGGAAAAAAAATGAAGGACAGTGTGCATGGGCAAGGTATCTGCAGTTTGGATAAGGGGTGTTCTGGAATTCCTGAACATACCAGACACCCAATGACAGGATGAATTTGCATCATATGGTCAGGGTAGTTTCAATAGTAGTTGCAATAGCAACAGGTAACAATTACTAATATTAGATTTAACATTTTCACTATGATTTAAATTAGATATTGATGCTGCAAACCAAGCTCTCTATTGTTCTAATTACAAATTAATTTGTTTCCAACAGAGTAATAGATGAATTAAACATGTATAATATTACCTGTAACACAGTTCTTGAGGCCAGAGTATTTAAAACATATTTCTTTAAGCCAGAGTATTTAAACATACTTCTTAAGGCCAGAATATGTAAAACACATTTCTTAAGGCCAGAGTATATAAAACATATTTCTTAAGGCCAGAGTATAAAACATTTCTTAAAGCCATAGTATTTAAAATGTATTCATTAAAGCCAGAGTATTTAAAACACATTTCTTTAGGCCAGAGTATTTACAACACATTTCTTAAATCCAGAATATTTAATACATTTCTTAAGGCCAGAGTATTTAAAATATATCTCTTAAGCCCAGAGTATTTAGAACACATTTCTTAAAGCCAGAGTATTTAAAATGTATTCATTAAAGCCAGAGTATTTAAAACACATTTCTTTAGGCCAGAGTATTTACAACACATTTCTTAAAGCCAGAATATTTAATACATTTCTTAAGGCCAGAGTATTTAAAATATATCTCTTAAGGCCAGAGTATTCAGAACACATTTCTTAAAGCCAGAGTATTTAAATATAGAGATTCTAAGTCATGGCTGGCTGTCATAAGGATAGACGAAGCGGGTTTTGGATTAGTGAAGAAACGTAAAACCAGATGTGCAAATGATATATTTATTGACAATGTGTATGTGTATTGTAATGAATTTGATCCTTCTCTAACATGCAAATTTGACACCCCAGGGTAAACAAATATCAGTCTAGTACCCAATTTAGATTAAACAAATACCCTCTTCAAATTGTAAACACATGCACTACAGTAAATACTGCTATGCTGGATTCAAAATAAAGTATTGAGAAGTTTGGCCCAATCTGCATATAACAAACATGGGTTATCATATTCTGTAAACATAACAGATATGTGAAACTGTTCTGTTCATTTCATGAAACTGAGTCTATGCTGATGTCAAGAAGTTCAAATATTTCCATATGAGATAAATAAATGAAATTGTAATGTTAACAAAAATATAAATATATGAAAATATACTCTCCATCAATGGATATAAAGTTGTAACACCATGCTATTTACATATAAACAAACATAATATTATAAGAATAAACTTTCCACCAATGGATATGAAGTCACCCTATTTCACTATGATAAGGCATACATGAGGAATGGTCCCACATAATAGTTTCCATTCCTATCTGCAGATGGACCTGTTGAGAACCTGACTTCACCCAGATAAAGGTTAAAACATGAACTGTCAACCCCTCAGATACTGGGCCTAGCCAATACTACTGGTTCCAAGCAATATAAATGGAGACAGGTAAATATAAACACAACTGAACCATGTAATACACAAGCCATAAATGTAACTGTTTTAGTACAAACACAGTTACGTCTATTGTGTATGAATACACAAAAAAAGATGTGGTTATACATTAAAACCATTCTATATTAAGAATGGCTATATGTAATTGCATGATAACCAAGTTCATGCATTATCTTCCTGCAACAAGAATAATTACACAGGACTATAAAATGTTTGAATGCTTCTCATTGTTTACTATATACAACATAAATAATACAACTCAGCAGGTCAATTCTGATAAAAATATGACTATAACCTGAAACCAACTTTACTAAATCTGACAGCATTGTGTTATGTGAAAGTGTCTGAACTAATGGAGATTTAAGATAAATTCTGACACATCTGATGTAACAAACTAGTCCATCAAACACAGTTGAAAGAAAGGAAGAATCACAATCAGGAAGAAGACTGCTTCCTGACAAATCATCTATGTCATAACTATAAAGGAAAATTAACACTCCGTATGCTTGTACCAGGTAAGTTAACTCCTACTGCTGGTATTTTGCATTTACTGCAGTGAGTTGGTTGCCCAAGTAAATAAAACTACTGCAAATGTTTCACAGAACTAAAATCATACACCATGGGTAATACTGTGTTCAGCAATAGGACAGACCCATATGATGTTTACATATAAACACAAATGAAGTGCAACTTTGTGTACATATGTTTCCACATTATTAGGATTTTCTATCATAGTTGCAAATATATGAATGCAAAAGTATAAACTTTTTTGTAATTAAAATTTACTTTCCTATCTAAAACTGACCACTTCTGTCAAAGTTTTATCTCACGTTTAATTTTCCTTTTGAAATGTCTCTGTTGCTTGAAAATACTGCAAACAAGTGGGATGAATAATAGAAATACATGCATGATGAATGATAGAAATAGGTGTATGATGAATGATAGAAATACATGCATAATGAATGATAGAAATAGGTATGATAAATGATAGAAATACAAGCATGATGAATGACAGAAATAAGCATGATGAATGATAGAAATACAAGCCTGATGAATGACAGAAATAAGTGCATGATGAGTGATAGAAATACATGCATGATGAATGATGGTGATGTGATGTGATTATGATTTTTAACGTAGCTTTAACAATTTTTCAGTCATATCGTTACGATGTCTGCAGTGTGGCAGTTTATAGTGATGTCTAGCACTGGGGCATCATGCCGCAGACATGTAGCATGATGTCCCACCCAGTCACATTATCTTGACACCAGGCCGACCAGTCCTAACACTAACCTCTTAATGCTGAGCGCCAAGCAAGGCAGCTGTTAGTACCATTTTTGTAAGTCTTTGGTATGACTCGACTGGAGATCGAACCCATGACCTCCCGCATCCGAGGCGGATGCTCTAACCACTAGGCCACCGGAGCAGTCGATGAATGATGGAAATAAGTGCATGATAAATGATAGAAATACATGCATGATGAATGATAGAAATAAGTGCATGATGAATGATAGAAATACATGCATGATGAATGATAGAAATAAGTGCAAGATGAATGATAGAAACACATGCATGATGAATGATAGAAATAAGTGCATGATGAATGATAGAAATAAGTGCATGATGAATGATAGAAATACATGCATGATGAATGATACAAATAAATGCATGATGAATGATAGAAGTAAATGCATGATGAATGATAGAAATACGTGCATGATGAATGATAAAAATATGTGTATGATGAATGATAGAAATACAGGTACAATGAATGATAGAAATACTTGATAGAAATACATGCATGATAAATGAGAGAAATACATGTACAATAAATAATAGAAAAACACGAATGAAGAATTACAGAAATGCATGTATGATGAATGATAGAAATACATGAATGATGAATGATAGAAATACAGGTACAGTTAATGACAGAAATACATATGCAGTGACTGATAGAAATACATGTACAATGAATGATAGAAATACACATATATGTATGAATGATAGAAATACATGTATGATGAATGTTTCGGATACCTAAAATTTTTAGCTAATTTAGCTACTTCCTAAGTGATTTCCTTTTTAATGTGGATTTAGTTTCCTAACTGTTAAAATAATTTGGATTTTTGGGCAAAAACTTGGTGTTCACCCTGCAAATCTAGTTCTAGAGTGTTATTAGATAACCTTCTGCTTAACAAAGCTGTACATAATATTTGTGCTTTAAATGACATAATTAAGTGACTGACATTTAATTACACTGAACAGTAATAATCCCCACAACCATAACTAAAAAGAGTTTATCTTAATTTTCAGCAACTCATGTGGAGGAAAATTCAAGTTTTGGTATATATGGGTACAAATACCTTTATCAACTGCTACTTGTCGACATAAGCATGATCTAGAAACTGCACTGAAAATACCATATATACTTGCTTATAAATTGAGTCAAACTGCTAACAACCAAGATCTTGATCTGCCATAGCATAATGCACCTGCAGATCAGGGTCTATGCTGTTTGTTCAACTGATTACTCCTAACAAACTGCAATGACCCAGATCTACCAGCACATTATGTGATGGCAGATTTGGGTCTGTGCAATTTGCAGTTGGACTCATCTTATAAGCAAGTACATACAGTAGTTCATTAACATACAGATGTGATAATTCCAAATAAGAACAGTTAAGTATCTTTCATGATCTGGATAGCATTAATATATAATATACCTATAATTAACATGTATTTTTGAAAGCAATAGGCTTGAAAATCTTTAAGTATGATAAATCATAATCTCTGAGAAAATGCCCAAGTGGCCTAATATTGTTCACCTGGTTTAAATACTGTTAACAATTTTACTAAGCAGGCTTGTGTTGTATTGTAAGAACAAAAGCCAACCTGAATTTAAGTACATAAACTATCTCTCAACATTATTTATCATTTTGATTTACCTATTTTACTATAGTCTAATAAAATTTTCTCTCCAATTAGATAAAGACATAATTAATAGGCACAGATTACAGTCATCCAAGATCTTATTGATATCTGTTAGCAAGTCTTATTGATGTCTGATAAGAAATGTTGTCTCCAGAGAGCTAACACTCTCAGTCCATCAGATGAAAAATCAGCTCAATAGCATGTACATATCTCAATGATTATTGAAACCATCTAAGACTATACAGATATAAGCTTATTTACAAATCATACCAAAATTCAGTTCGGAGAGAGGTAACAAGTTCAGCCAATCAGATACAAGACTGCCCAATAAATATGTGTAGATCTTGCTCAAAATCACACTTTTAGAACATCTTGATGGCATAAAATTATTTAACATGTCTGATCAAAATCTTTTCAGAAATAAAGTTGCTAGAGCGTTGACAATTCTGATCTAATCCGATGCAAAATCATCTTTACCAATATGCATGGCTCTTGATTATAATAATATTTATCTCAGATTCTGATAATATGTAAGACTATATACCAAATAAGATCAAAATCCAATCATAAACTTAGTCTATAGTGTGGTAACAAGCTAGGCTAATCAGATACAAGATCACTTCATTAATATGCATAGGTCTTGCTCATAGTAAAATGTGTCCATGCAACATCTTCATGATATTATATAATTTACCTATTTTTTTTAAAAGCAGATAAGAAATAGTCTCTAAAGTGTTAACAATCTCTAAAGCTCTCTAAAGATCATCTCATCTCATTAATATGCAAAGATCTCAGGCATTTTGAAACTTGTCCAAGATCTTGATAATAGAAGCCCATATTCCAAATCAGATAAAAATCAGATCAGAAATATTGGATCAAAAGTGGTATAAAACAACCAATTTGTTGATGGAGGGAAGACAAATGACAGACAATAATGACTGAAACTAGACCAATCAATAACCTCACCAAGTATTACCAATAATTGATACAACAGTCCATAATCCATACAATATTTTTTGCACATATTTGCCTGTGATGTACAATGTGAATTCAAATAGCAGTTAACAAAATCTTAAATCACAGAATGTGCTGGAAGATCAGGACCATTGCCCTTGCTTTTCGAGTACTTAAAATTTTAATCAGTGTACCAGTCTGTGCTTAATGTCAGACATTTTAAACCACCATTTCAGTAAACTATATCTGCAGGAGAAATTGTGGTAGCATTTCCATGATGAACTTCTTGGATGTTGCTTACCTTCCTAAAGAAAACACCTGCAAGTAAAGAGAACAGAATTTAACAGTATGTTTGTCATTTGTTGGTTAGTAAATATACATATACAGATATATTAAGACTTTGGCATTAATTCATCCATCTGTATGACTATACCCATCCAGTGATAAATCCTTCCATCAGCATATTCAACCTTCATTTAGGAACTGACCCTTTAGCATTATTTAGGGGTGGGGTTGAATTAGGATATGTTTTTTTAGCTTGGCATAATACATTTTTGGTCAACTAATATACTGGATATAAAATTATAGCTGAGGTGTTTTGGCAGATCAGAGCAAGAACTTTTTGGCCAAGCTATCTGAGGAGTGGAATTTTTAAGGATAGAAATACATTTCTATGATTTCTATGCTAACCTCCCCAAATTATATAATTGGCACCCTTATACAAAAAATCCATTGGGAGAATGCTGTTACCTGCCAAAATTTTACACTGCAAGTGAACAGATAAGTAGACTAGCCTGACAGCACTGTTCTTTTAACCTCAGAGGTCTAGACACATCAAAACATGTGGTTCAGACCCTGATCAAAAAACCATTATCGCTTTCAGTCTAGTGTACCTAGGTTTATCACATGCAGAGAGCCTTCCAACAAGTATGGATTCCTTTTGCCAACTCAAGCAAAATATTATATAAGGTACGAATCTGCAATGAATTTGTTACACCAGAAGACATTCATTAATAATTGAAGGCCTATCATTAAATGCTGCAGAGACACTTGTTGAAATATATGGACATCATAACTATTCAAGAAAGTCACTCTTCCTAATGAGATTGTCAATAGATTTGGGTCTTTTATTTCTGGAATTAAACCACTCTAAAGTCTACAGTGAGTAACCATTCTTATGTCTACAATAAATAACCACTCTAAAGTCTACAATAAGTACTCACTTTAAAGTCCACAACAAAACAAGTCCAAAGTCCAATAAAAAAAAGAATATAAACTTAAAACTTATGAAGGTGCAAATCAACTAAAACCACATGTATGCTTATAAGACATGGAAAACTAATCATGAGTGGCCACATCAAGCAGCTTCATTATTTTTATGCACTTGATCTGTACAAACAGGCCCTTCATATATGATACTAAATTTAAAGATGAAAGGCTTATGGACAGGGCAGTGAATTATTCCCCCCCCCCCCCCAACTATGACTGTCATGAGGTGACCAAACATAATACAAAGATGAAATCTGGCTGTGACCATCATCATAGCTGTAGAGTTCTTAGGTGGAAATGGAAAGTAACCATATTTCATGTTGTTTTTTCAAAAGACATTAAAGAAACAGTGCAGAAAAGATGAAGAAATCATAGAACTTGACCATGAAGATAAAACCTTTACTGTGATTAAATGAGATATCATGAAATAAAGAAACACACATCTACCATCGTTTATTTCTGAAACCCAAACAGCTGAAAATCAACCATGAAATGCATACCAGTGACCTTGACTTTGAAGATAGGACCCCATATTGGAATGCAACACATGCTCTGGTGACAACATATAAGTGTATTAAATTTAATTTATTTTTAAAAACAGTTCACAAGTTATAGAGTGGAAGGAAAACTAAAATATTGGTATGTGATAGTGCCCTCAAAGTGGTACACATCAAATATAGCAAGTTCATCCCTTAATTTCAAATGGGTTTGAGGTTATAGAATGGAAAGGAAAGTATCTTTGAAAAGTTAAAATACTGGCCCATTATCTTGATTTTGAAAATCTTGACCCTGAATGTGGTATGTGATACACCTGCTGCTAATGATATATATATGTACCATATTTAATCTCTTAATCTCAAATGGCTCTTAAATTATACAGCAGCAAGGAAAGTGAAGGAAAATGTAATATATCTGACCTTTAAGATGAGACCACCACTGTAGTACAAAACACATCTTCTAATGATAATAAAAAAGTACACCTAGTGTCATCTCTTAATTTCCATGAGCTCTGAAGTTATAGACCCAGAATGGAAAGTGTGATAGAAAACTTACAATAATGAGCTGTGAACTTGATCTTTAAAATAGGACCCCCACTGTGGTATGCAATACACCATCTAATGATGAAGTGTAAGTATAGCAAGCTGCATCCCTTAATCTCAGAACAACTGTAAATTTGTCAAACTGAACAGAAAAAGGGTTTGGGAAAACTTGAAATACTGAGCAGTGACCTTGACCTTTAAGCTAGGACCCTCAATTTGGTTTTTGAACCATCTTCTATTGATTGTGCATGAATATACCATGATTCATCCCATAATCTCAATGATGTTTAAAGTTAAAGAGCAGAAAGGAAAGAAAATTGAAAACTTTAAATACTGGACTGTGACCTTGACCTGCCCACCAATGAGGTATGCAAAAATGATGATGTATGAGTAGGCAAAGTTCCATCTGTTAATTCCAAATGGCTTAGAATTAAAGAGTATAAATGAAAGTGTGATGGAGTGAAGGTTAAACAGAAATGTGGATACCATATTTCCAGCTTGTCATGAATAGGCAGAGGACAATGTGAAGGAAACATTCAGTTAAAAAATCTATATTGATTTTTTTTGGAGAATATGTGTAAATCAAAACTCTACTTCTCTGATGAAATTTACTCCAAAAAATTTGAAATTAAATGCTAAAATTAGTAAAGAGCTGGATTGTCCAAGATTACTAACTAGATTAATTCCCTTGACTTTGATTTTGCTTGGTGTTATCTATGACATCATTCTAGAACAAGTAGACATATTTGAGATGGAATGATGGATGTAAAAGTCCTTCAAGTAAAATAACATTTTTTGTGGTCACAACTTGTGATAAAAATAGAAAAGGAAATATTTTCATTTTTGAAAATTTATTAAACAAAAAAATGACAGAAAATGAACTGAAATGATATTTTCTTGTTACAGAATAAATATTTTCTGCAACTGTAACACATCCACACCTTTCACATGAACTTTGAAGCTACTGATTTTACTGATTTAAAAAACAACCAATGTCACAATAATTTCATTTTTTTTTTCAACTTAGATTTAAACTATTGAGATTATTGCACAATTCAGATAATTATACTGCTTTTATGAGCCTAAATACTAATCACTACATATTATAATCAAATATACAGACTGTGCATTGACCTAAAGGAAATGTGAAAGGCATACAGTCTGAGATGACAAGAACAGAGGTGTATGTCATAATTATTCAGAATTCCACACCTGAGCATGCAGTGATTTTAAAATTGTTGGAAATCATGCAACTTCTTAGCCCCTCTAAAGCAGACTACAAATAAAGGCCCAGTATCATGTACATTATCATAAGTGTATGGGAATGGTCATTTCGTTTTCCAGAAGCAGGTGGGTGTGTCAAAATAATGATTAAAAAATGTGACCTTGTCAGGCTTGAGGATTTTAGACCTGTGCAAGTGATTCTTTTCAAGTCACTTGCCCTGAACCTGTTTCTAAAAACAAACATATTTCTTTCAACTGACAAAGAACAATTCACTTTCTTCAACTCTATCTCTCCCAACACACACACACACACACACACACACACACACACACACACACACACACACTTAAATATGAAATATAGAGACCTCTTGGCAAAATAATTTTCTTTTTTTTTTTTTCTCATGCATCTATTTTCACATGTGAAAAAGATATCCTTATATTTTTACATGTGAAAACTATATCCTTATATTTTCACATGTGAAATTAAAAGATTTCCCATCATGCCATGTGACACTTGACTATGTGTGCCTACAAAAGTTGTACCTGCAACAACAAAAATGATTACTCTGTGAGTTAAAACAAATAAATAGAAACTGCCTTACATTTCAGACATTGAAATTAATCTTTGATAAAGAAATCAGACCAGATGCCGTCCATGTCTCTCCAACGTTATTTCCCCTTCCTTGACAACAATGACAAACCTATTGTGATGCATTGTTGAATCGGACTTGCTTGATAGGGTCAAATCATTTACAAAATGATAAAAATGTAATTCACTGAGACAGATTAGGTCAACAACATCTACTACTTTCTTCAGTCACATATTTTTATCATCAGGCTATGAAAGGGGTGGGGGTGAGCATATTGTGCCAGAGAACGAGTTTAATCTTCTAAAATTTTATTTTATGGCAAATGTGGTATATAATAAAAAGAAAATTTTCTTTTCCTATGTTAATACTGGATATATTTCATCTTATGGTACAACAGCCTTTATATTTTAACTCATGGCTTTGCCATTCATTAAAATATCATGTTTTTGGTACCACGTAATGAAATATATCCTGTATCAACATAGGGAAAAAATATCCTCTCTCTCTTTTTATATATATATATATATATATATATATATATATATATATATATATATATATATATATATATATTTGTGTATGTGTGTGTGTTTATCACTGTTTGTGGTATCAACTTAAATCTTTGTACCTGCACGAGAATCCGCACTATCACACCTCATCGTGCATATTAGGTTGTTGTCAACAAAAATATCTGTGATTTAACATTGCCCTGACGGGGGACCAGTCTTAGACTCAACATATCATTAGCTTTTACCACATTTTTCAATATTAAAAATTTTTCGGCGACTAACAAGGTATGATTTGAAATTTGTAATATATGAATGGATTAAATAAGTATGAACTATAGTGCAATTGTGTCTGGTAAGTACTCTTCGGGAACAAATTGGTCGGAAGCTAAAAATACTGTACTTAACTTATATGCTGAATACGACCGCAGCGAAGTCTTCTGATTATCATAATTAGCACGTTTTACAGTTCCAAAATCAATTTGGCACTGTTCTTTTAATAAACGGATTGACCATTTCTGTAATAACACTCATTTACCTTGAACTTTTCCGAAAACCTCATAGTCAACGGACAAATATTTTCCTCTTGTCGCCATCTTGTTTACCTAGTTGCTAGCTGGCAAATTAGTAAGACACAATTCCATTGGTTTGTCTTAATTGTGAACGCCAATCAAAATCGTTTACACTGATGGTGTTAATAGCTAGCCCACCCACCCCACCCCGTCGCAAACACAAACCAACAACATGAGGTAACGGTACTTACGAAAAGTATATACGTATTTGTTATTTAGGATAGCACTTTCGTGTATCACTCCGATTCTTTATTTCCAATTATTAGCAGAAAACAATAACGTATCAAAACTGTATCAAACACTCCAAACAGCAACAAATGCACTTGTACAACTGGCATAACCACTCTCCACCCACGTCATTACTACTCTAAAGATAACAATGTCGAATGTCAAAGGACCATTCTATAGGAACAAACTCGTTCTCCTCTATCTATGCAGCCTTTTGTTAGCTGAATCATATACACCAGAGCCAAATCCGGGCCCAAGAACCATCAAGTTTCCTTGCGGGGTCTGCAACAAAGCCTGTAAATGGACAACACCTTGTGTGTGCTGTGACTCATGCGAAGTATGGTATCATCAAGAGTGTATGGGTATACCAGATGCCGTGTTCAAAACCATCCACAGTGTAAGCTGGGAATGTATTCAGTGTGGTTTGCCAAACTTCTCCACTGGAATATTTTACACTTTTATCTTCGATACCAGTAACAGATACCAATGCCTTAGTGGCAGTACCCAAACAGAGTGAGATAAGTTTTAACAACTCAACTGCTACTTCATCTCCACACAAGCAGAGAAGCACCTCTACAACACATGCTCCCAATGGAATTAGAACTGAATTGCCCATGAGAATCCTAGTAATTAATTGTCAATCTATAAAGGGGCATGGAAAGAAAGGATTATTAAGCAATATGATCTCCTCTACCAAAGCCACCACTGTTATTGGTGCGGAATCATGGTTAGACAGCAACATAAATTCATCTGAAGTATTCCCAGCAATTTCATGTCCTACTGCAAAGATCGTCTAGAGGGATCCCACGGAGGTGGTGTATTTGTCCTAGTATCAGACCAGTATTCCAGCTGCAAGCCAGAAGAACTTAAGGCAGATAATAACTTTGAGTTAGTTTGGGCCAAAATCAAGGTTAAAGGGGCATCAGACCTGTACGTTGGTGCCTTCTACAATCCTCCATCCTTAACCGAACCAAACTGCATAGATCAGCTTCACTCATGCCTTACAAGAATCCCACGACGTGCGCACGTATGGCTAGGAGGAGACTGCAGCCTGGAAGATATTGACTGGGAGAATGAGCGTCCATTACCACAAGCCACAAACAATGCCCAATGTCAGCAGCTACTAAATATCATAAAGGTCTCGTTTCTGGAACATGCTGTAGATGCAGCAACACGTGTAACTGAATTTAATTAAAATCTGCTTGATCTGTTCTTCACAAACACCAAAAAACTAATCAACAATTGTGATGTCATACCAGGAATTGCTGACCATGAAGCAGTCGATATAGAGCCCAGCCTACGGCAAATGAAATTGAAGAAAGCAGCTCGTAAAGTCTTCCAATACAGGAATGCAGACTATGGCCAAATACGTGAAGAACTGAAGTCATCACAAGAATCATTCATACGTGAAACAGATAACCTTTCTGCAAATGACACATGGAAAATGTTTGATGAGAACATCAAACGGTTAATGGATAAATTTATACCATCTTAGACCTTATCTGGAAACAAAACAAACAAGCCTTGGATAGACAAATCCATTAGAGCCAAACAAAGAAGACGGAACAAATTGTTTGCAAGACAGAAAACAACAGGAAAAACAAGAGATCAGAAACTATACAAAGAAGCAAAAGGAAGATCACAACGCTTAGAACGGCAGGCCTACTGGAGATATATTGAAAACTTGATAGAAGTTGGTAATCCAAATCAAGAACAACAACCAAACAAGCAGAAGAGATTTTGGAATACATTAAGTCCTTACGTAAAGACAACTGTGGTGTGGCACCACTCAAGGAACACGGGAAACTACATTCAGAGGCATCCGACAAGGCTAACGTACTGAATCGTCAATACCAGTCAGTCTTCACACAAGAGGATAAGAGTGATCTACCAAGCCTACATGGAGATCGTTACCCACCAACGACTGACATCCAAGTTACTGAAGAAGGTGTATACAGCTTGTTGCGGAAAATTAACCCACAGAAGGCAACAGGACCAGACATGATTCCAGCAAGGATCCTGAAAGATCTAGCAGAAGAGTGTGCACCATACTTGAGTTATATTTACCAGAAGTGCCTCTCAACAGGTTATGTCCCTGATGTGTGGAAAACAGCAATGTCTCCCTTACATGTATCTGCTGCAAAATGCATGAACACATCATAGTCAGCAACATGATGCAACATCTAGATCACTTCAACATTCTAACAGACTGCCAGCATGGTTTCCGTGCCAGACGAAGCTGTGAAACACAGCTCATAACCCTAGTGGATGAGTTCGCCAAATCCTTAAACAGAGGGAAGCAGTATGACCTTGCTATCCTTGACTTCAGTACGGCTTTCGATCGTGTCCCCCATGAAAGACTCCTCAGTAAGTTGGACCACTATGTCATCAGGGATAATACCCAGAAATTGATCAGAGATTTCCTGACAGACAGATCGCAGAGAATTATAGTAGATGGAGCAACATCAGACCGGGCACCGGTTGTTAGTGGGGTACCTCAAGGGGTGTTTTGGGTCCCATCCTCTTCCTGGTGTTCATCAAAATCATCTACCTGCGAGTGTCAAATCCAACACAAGACTCTTTGCGGATGACTGTATAGTCTACCGGGAAATAAATACGTCCAAGGATTGTGAGATGCTTCAAGAAGACCTGAACCAACTGGCCCTCTGGGAAAGAACTTGGGGTATGTCGTTCCACCCAGAAAATGCAGCATCCTAAGAGTAAGAAATCACCAATCTTGTCCGAATATACTCCTACGAGGCACAAGTTAGCCAATGAGCAGGCAAAAAAAAATATCTCGGTGTTGAATTGTCCAGAGACCTTTCTTGGAAAAGGCATATAGACAAGATAGTGAAAAAAGGGAACAGTAACCTTACTGTCCTGCGCCGCAACCTCCAAATCAACAACGAAGAAGTAAAAAGTGCAGCATATTTCACTCTGGTTCGACCAGGTCTTGAGTATTGCTCGACTGTGTGGAACCCACATAATAAAGATCTAATAATTAAGATAGAGATGGTTCAGAGGAGAGCTGCTTAGATTCACCACAAATAAATATCGTAACACTAGCAGTGTCAGTGCAGTGTTGAACCATCTCCAGTGGGAATCACTCGAATCCAAACGAACCAAGGCCCAGCTGACCATGTTGTACAAGATTGCGAACAACCTAGTGGACATACCAGCGGACAAATACCTGACCCTGGCATATAGCCAAACTAGGGCAAACCACAGGAAAAGTTCCAATTAAAGTCAGCATCGACAAATTGTTTCAAGTTCAGCTTCTTTCCAGGTACAATAGGAACTTGGAACAAATTACCATCAATAATTGCAGAAGTTCCTGACCTGGTACCTCATAAGCAGGAGCTTTCCAAGGTCACATTCTAATGAAATAGTCAGCTACAAATAAGACCTAGTGATTCTCAGGGCTATGCCGGTTGAGGTTCCTTATCTCGTCGCCACTACGGTAGCCGGATTGGTCTGAGTATGAAGGGACGAAAACGTTCACTGACACTCTTTTACTTATTTCTGCCTTTCCTATCATTACTCTTCTGACTGTCCTATCACTTCCGTCTTTACTTCATCTTTGACCACGCACCACCCATTGCTTAACAGTCAAGTGTGACTGCATCAACGTATTTAGAGATAGATAGACATAACTTTTATCTCTAGAAGAAGTATTTGCAATGCTAAGGGCATAATTGTTATTGTGATATACAAGTCTGTAACTACTCATCTCTCTTAGTTCATACAAACAATCATACTCGCTACATACGCATAAAATATAAATATAAAATAAGCGTGTGTATATCTGTTTGCTAGTGTTGCTAGGCCCTTAACAAGAAAGGTGTTACATTTTATCCCGCTCCCGGCCAGTATGTATTCAGGGAGGGGGTATATCTATCAATATGCCAGTTTGTCTCTCTGGCCGTAAACATTTTCGTTTTTCTAGCCGAACTAATTAACCGTTTGAAATATCTATATGGAGTGATCCAAATGTACCTTGTGCATTCCACAATTCTTTAGTTACAATATTTTTATTCTTGTTTGTTCATTTTCCTTTCCGTCTATCCATCCATAGTCCACAATTTGCCAGTGCAAAAATCAGAAAACGTATAAGGTATCTCTTTGTAATATGGCATGTTATACTAAAGATGTCAGTGTACCTTTGCTATTCACGTTTGTTTAATTCGTCGGAGGCCAAACCCAGAATTCTTTGCTTCTGGTGTTCAGGGTGGAGAACGCCGATGCGTCACCCACCCCCCCTTAAATGAGCACCATACAACCAAATCGTTTCCTAGAGTAAGTTTTCTTTATGGTTAGACGGTTAAAATTAAAATTTATGCTCTGGAAACGCTGAAATTGCCGGAGCTTCCGCCGGCTTCGCCTGCTTGGACCCAACGAGAGTTAGATCCCAAAGATTTCTTGCTTACTTGTTTATGCACATCTCCCAACCCCCAACCCCCACCTCCAACACGCACGCGCGCATTTTTAAAAATAATATTCCTGAATCCGCCATATGTGTTTATGCTATTTGTTAACACGGGGCAGGTGTCACGGTATACTAATGACCACACAATGAAGAGATTTTTAGCCGCCATACATATCTGGTTCTTTTCCCCTTGTTTCTGATGGGTTTTCAATATGTGATAAGAAAATTAAACTCGTATGCAGTTAGTGTGCTCGTGCACAACTCATTGGAGAAGACAATAGATTGTTTAGATGACAATGTAAAAAGAGTTTTACGAGCTGTGAGAGCGTAATATTACATTGGGGTGTACATAGTTTCAAAATAAGTCGAGTGTATGAGCTGTGAGGAGCATGATGTTACATCGGAGGATTGTTTCAACAAATCAAGGCGGGTGTATGAACTGTTAGGAGCGTGATAGTACATAGGAGGGTACAATGTTTCAATAAATCAAGTCGAGTGAACTAGTGACATAAAGTAATATATTGAATGAATAACCAATTTTGGGGGACTTGCAAGCAAATATGGATAGTTACGGTGATGTGAGCAGTTGAAAAAATTCTATTTCAGAGCTGCAACTATGCGATCATAATGACAAAATTACTCGATCATAAAGTAAATATCTGTATGCTTTCGCTTACCTAGTTTAACAAAAGAACTCATTTAAATCTCATGCAAATCATATAGAAAAAAGAAAACAAATATCGACCATTCATTTGATGAACCATGTAATTTCTAGAAAAGAAAAGTTACAACGAACGATGCTTTGGATTTGGTCAATATTATTTCGTGTAAAACCTCATTGCCTTTCAAGGTTTAATAAGAGCAAAAACTTTATCAGGTACGTGTCCATAACTCGCACGAAAATAATAATCTTCATGGCGAAGAACACGCTTTATTTTGGCCCCTAAAAGTAACACAAAATATACAGACTATGATGACTTTATCAAAACGTTACACGGCCTTCTATTCATTTCCTCCACAAAAAAATGTAGTATTCTTCATGAAAAATCATCTTGAGCTGTAAAAGCGATTCTCATCGTAAGAAAAAGAACAAATTTAAGACAAACCTTTATATCGTTTTCTCATTTGCTACGACTCTACAGTCTTAAACTAAGTAATAGACACGAACGAAAACCAACAAGTTTGGTAAAATTCGATAAATAATTTATTTCCCAAGAATACAAAGTAACAATTTAAAAAGAACTTATAGTATTGTGAATTAAATTTCAAATAGTCCTAAAAGTTCTATGACAAGTCCAAATGTATGAAGTTCCGATTAAATTCAAGAGATATTCCAAAAAAATTCCGATATTGAATATGTTGATAGCAGTGAAGAAGGACGATATAACCACACGTAGACTTCTGTGTTAAATTTGAGGGTTTGCAGTATGGCCTCAAAATTTATAGCCTCACGTAGACTTCTATGTTAAATTTAGGGGGTTGCACTATAGCCTGAAAATAGAAAATGGAACAGGTGGGACTGTTTAGCCTCAAGGGAAATTGAACAGGGTGACGTCACAGTACTGGACACAGGCAACAATGGTGCAAGTGGCTGACCTCAATCGGGCGGAAGAGTGACAGCGGAATGTTCTATTTATAAAATAACTTTTCACGGAACAAAAAAAAAACTATAACGCGTGGCGGAGCGGAACATGTAACTTTATATAAATTATAACATATGTTCCGCCGAGAGCGGAACAAGATTTAAAATAAAGCGGAAGAAACTTTTAAAATTTGGCGAAACAAAAATCGGAGTGATGATTCTAGACGAACTTCCGTACTCCACCATTGGTCAGTACCGCGGTGGAGTACTAGAGACTCTAGGGACAATATAAACATGTATAGAGACATAGACAAACAAATAAACAAATACACAAATATGCCAAGACAGAATACATATCTTTTCCAGGCAATAGAGTAGCCCTGAAAGGGCCTTTGATTTTTATGTTAACACCATTCAGTTAACATACAGGGCATCGCACGGATCTTCTTCTCTTCCTCAAAACTCGTCTGACCTCTGGACCGTAGATTAAGAATCTCTTCAGACAGCCTTGCCTCTCCACATAGATTCTTCGTTTCCAAAGGGCTGTATCAGTCATCTGGGTAATTGCCCATGATGATTTGACATACATGGGATAGTCCGGGCTGAACAGTATCAACGATAGGAGGGTGGATGATTCTACGTTAGTCCACATCTTGTGACGAGAACAGGTGAAGGGAATGAGGTGAACCGCGGTTATTTATAGTGGAAGAGCGGATCGAAACGGATCGAGTTCTTTCACCAATCTTAACACGCGTTACAAAATTCAGTCATAGTCCAATCCGAAGACAGCTGCCTGTGACGTCACATTCCCTATATAGGTGCACTAGCGTCTGTGCTCAGTAAATCAATGCAACAGAGTTAGAACATGACGGAAACTAAGAAGACGATGAATTGGGGTGCACCGGCCGTGGAGACGAGAAGTGATGGCATGGCAGCGGCTACTAAAGCAAACACGGTCCTACTTCCAGAAAAGAACGATTTTAATTGGGATTTAGTGGATTTTCTCTCTTCTTCACAAGAATTTGTTCCGGTGCTAACACCTTCACCACCTTCTCCTTTCTTAGCGTACGTCGAGGACTGTAAACAGAGACAGAAAGAAGAATTGGAGAAATTTTTGCAACAGCAGAAAGAAGCAGAACTAGCTTTTCTCATTCAACAGCAACAGCGAGAAGAAGAGGCAAGAAGAAAACGACAGGAAGAAGAAGAAGCAGAGAAGAAACAAGGTCTAGGAGAGAAGGAAGACGGTGAAAGTCAAACGGTGACGGTACTCTTAGACATTTTGGCAGAGTTAAGGAGTCTGAAACAAATGTATCAGACTTCTTTAATACGACCCAAAAGAAACAGACCTTCCCGAGCCAAACAGTCCAACCCTTTCCACACACCTACTACGCCTGAGATACCAAACCCTCGTGATTTCTACCAAATCATCAACAGTAGCAGGTCCAGAAGTAGGCCTTGGCAGTGCAAACGGATAAGGCAGTTAAAGTTTATTACTTCTCGTTTCTGATTTTTTTTTTTTTTTTTTTTTTTTTTAAAAAAAAAAGACAAACACCCAACGGCCCTTTTCAGGGCCACCCACATCTCTCGAAAAGAGATAGTATTCATTTGCGAAAATGAATTAAAACTCAAAATCCCCTTTTATCCCCGTGATTTACTTGTGTGAGTGCGTGAGTGTAGTTCCTTATTATAAAATCAAAACTAAGAGACACGCTTTTCTTTCTGGTATATTCTATGGTACAAATTTACAATCCAATTTCACAACAGATCATAGGCTTCTTTGTCTTTTTCACTCTCCGTGTTTTGAATTTCTTCACTGTCACAGTTTTTTTCTCTTCTTCCTCACTTTCGTTTCGTCTTCCTTTCTTCTATTTCTGGACTTGTAGGGGTTCTTCCTCTTCTTCCTGTTTGGAACCCCTCTCTTCCTTCTGCTCCTGTTGTTTCTTTGGGCCGTCTGAAGACCAATGTCCTTTCTCTTGACAAAGATAACAGGTATTTTGACCTTTGTCTCTTTTAATGCCTGTCTTACTTTGACGTTGTGGACATTCTAAAGACCAATGCCCTTTCTTCTGACAGATATAGCAAGTATCTTGACTTTTACCTCCAAAGGAGGGGGAGTAGTCCGTCGGCTTCTCTGAAGAAAACCTTCGTATGACACCTCGCAAAGCTCTGATCAGAAGTTCGATCTGTGTTGGCTCTTCCATCTTTCTGGTCGGATTGAGAGTGAAATGAAGACTGGGAGGGAAGGCACTAGCCCTTTTTATTGGGAAGACACTGGCCTTACATTGATACATTGGGGACCATGGTGTTTAAAATGTAGTCATTTGACTTTTTGCACTTAAGATGAAACGATCGCATCATTTCGTGGAGAAAGGAGAAGAAAGTAAGAGGCAGAAACGTGACCAATTCATGCCCGCGATTTTGAAGATGACATGAGTGAGCCAGAATCCAGACCCAGAGAGTCTTCGTCAAACCAAGTTCATCAGCAGTAACCCCTGAAAAGCACTACCACATTCGAGAGACGGATAAACGCTCCTCTAGAAAATCTAGAACCACGGCCAACACGTACACGGCGAAGTTTAAAAATTTCAAGTTCGACGTACCGGAGAAAGCAGAGGGGTTCATCACCGATGTGTGGGATCTTTGTTAACCACACTGAAACAGCAATGTCGAGCCAAAGAAGACGATCGCTTGACACTTTCCATTTATCACGATAGTCTGAAGTCCACTGTTTGGATCGAGTTTAGCAGGCCATTAGAATTGACACCTTCCAAAGTCATCGACAAGATTCAACACGTACAGCACTCCAACGACAAGTTTCACATCACTGTTGGAAAAGCGACACTGTATATGGCCCACGTTTCTCTTCCCAAAGGGACCGGACAAGGCAAAAAGGTGTTATTGGTGGACGAACTTCGCAGCATCAAGCACAGCATTTTCTAAATTAACAACACTCAAGACAAGATGTGTTTAGCCCGAGCCATCGTGGTGGGACGAACGTATGCAAACAAGAACGACACGGTAGAATGGAAAAGAGCTTGGAAAACTATTCGACAATCGGATCGAGCCAAACTTCGAAGAGAAGCAGAACTCCTGTTACAGCAAGCTGGCATATCGAAATACACATCCTGAAAGTACGCCCTCATTAAGTGAGCGGACCTCTGTTGTTTCGAGGCAGAAAGTTCAAAGATGGAAGGAAATACATTCACGTCTGTCATCACGATGAACATTTCGATGCCATTACCAGTATAACCGCATTCCTGGGATACAGTTATTGCTGTGAGAAATGTGACTATGGTTATAACAATCGAGAGAAACACAAGCATTGTGGATCCAACGGTGAGGGATGTTTGGTCTCTAAACCCTGCCTTGCCCAAAGACAACAGCGAGTGCATTGCCCTGCTTGTCAGCGCACTTTTGTCAGCCCTACCTGTTACCAACAATATATGAAGACGCAAGGTTCGCAGCAGAAAAGTGCTTGCCAACTCCTGAAATTGATACGCAGCAATAATGCCAAGGCTCACGTATGTTCAGGAAAGAAACGATGTCACATTTGTCACCAAATCGTGGACTTGGAACACCAATGCTACATTCAAAAATACCAACTCCAAGACGAGGAAGAGGAAGATGACCAGAAGAACAAAGGGAAATTCATTTTTTTCGATTTCGAATGCATGCAAGAGACCAGTATTCATATTCCTAATTCCTGCGTGGCTCATCGAGAAGTGCGTCGAACAGCCTATCTTTAGCCATTGCTATCACTGCAGCAAGATTCCTGGAGGACGTGAAAATATCTTTCGAGGACCAAACACGCTGGCCGATTTTTCCCAATGGATCTTAGACCCTATCAACGAGACGTGGAGCGAAGAGGACATCGAACATTACGGAGATTGCCGTCGCTATGCCACAGTGATGGCTCACAATTTCTCGGGATACGATGGAAATTTCTTCTGAAATACTATACAGAACAAAGTACCAAACGTTCTCAAGTCACCTTGAACAGAGCCAGAATCATCTCCATGCAAGTGGGACAAGTGCAGTTTAAAGATTCGATGAGTTACTTAGCCATGCCATTGAGTCGAATGCCTAAAATGTTTGGAATGACAGAAATGGTCAAAGGCCGAACTTTTTCAATATCGAATCCAATCAACATGCCGTTCTACCCCATTTGCCTGATGCTCACTACTACGACCCCGACAATATGCGCACCGAACAACGAGAAGCTTTCTACGCTTGGTACCACTCTCACGCCACGGACCCCTTCGACTTTCAGGAAGAAATGTGGACATTTTACGGCGCTGCTGTGGAAAATTGCGAGAACTGTTCATGGAGCACGGAAGGATCGACCCCAGCGTGACACTTAAAATCAATTTTTACAACGTACCATGGAAGACTTGAACGAGACCACTTGTCAGCGGCGCTTAAGTTAGAACAGCAAGGATACCAAGTGGTGGAAATGTGGGAACATTAGTACGATCACCGTTTGAAAACCGATCCCGAGTTTAAACGTATCGTGGAAAGTTACAAGCGGGTGGACCCTCTCAACCCGCGGAATAGTTTGTACGGAGGACGAACGAATGCCACATGTTTGCTGTACCACGCCGACGAGGAGAAAGGAGAAGAAATCAAATACTTGGACGTGCGTTCGTTGTATCCTTACGTGTGTAAATATTGTCACTTTTCCGCAGGTTACCCACAATTGCTGACGGAACACATCAAGCTGGACAACATTCGACAATAAGAAGGATTGATTAAACGCAAAGTATTGCCTCCCACGGACGTGTACCATCCCGTTTTACCTCACCATTGCCAAGGAAAACTGATGTTTCCTTTGTGCCGTACTTGTGCCAGAACGTGCAACCAACATCAACCTTGTCAGCACACCCAGGAAGAACGCGCCTTGACAGGAACGTGGGTCAGCGCGGAATTGTTTAAAGCTCTCGTTCTAGGATACCAGTTGTTAGAAGTGTACAAAATTTACCACTTCCCAATTCAGAACAGTACCACGAGGCGACGAGACTTGGAAGGGTATCTTCGCGGACTATGTGGATGCTTTTCTCAAACTGAAACAAGAAGTCAGCGGCTATTTTTCCTGGTGCCAGGCTCCTGAAAACCAAAAGAAATTCAAAGAGAAATACTTGAAGCAGGAAGGCATCACTTTAAACCACGCGGAGAAAAACGAAGGAAGGCGTTTGTTTGCTAAAGTGATGTTAAACTGCTTGTGTGGCAAAATGGCACAATGACCGTGTTTACCCAAGACGGAGTATTTGTCCAATCCTTCCCGCTACTTCGAAATGATTCACGACAAAACTAAATAAATGAAACACGTGAACGTCCTTCGTGAAGACTTGATCCTAGCCAATTACGAAGAACTGGACTTTGTAGAAGCCGACGAATTTGGAAATGTCATCATTGCGGCCTACGTAACAGCCCATGCTCGCTTAAAATTGTACAAAGCTTTAGAACTGTTAGGAGACCGTGTGCTGTATTTTGACACGGACAGTTGCATCTACATCGATCGCCTAGGTCACCGGCACCCTGACATCGAAGGAGACCGTTTAGGAGCCTGGACGGACGAGCACTCCAACGACAAGATTCTAACCTTTGCTAGTGGAGGTCCCAAAAATTACGACTACGAATACCGGGACCCCAAGGAGAAGTGCGCACCGAGTGTAAAGTGAAAGGATTGACTCTCAATTATCGCACTAGTCAAGAGGTGAACTTTGGGATAATGAAAGAAGTCTTGCAGTCTGGAGAGGATCAAGATTTTAAAGTGACCACCTATCAGCCTCACAAGATTGTATGTTTAGCCACACACCAAATCGTCAGTCGACCTTTGGAAAAAGTGTATCAAATCGTGTACCAGAAGCGAGTGCGACTTCCCAACCACTTCACTTTGCCGTACGGATACATTGGTATTAAAAAAAAATGGTTCCGAGACGATAGCCACCAACAAGAAGGATGACTTCGACACAGCAAGAATCTATCGAGGGACCCACTGAGAACTCTAAGTTCAAACAATACCATTTTCCTATCTTCTAGCCTGACTATTGTGATTGTGCCAGTCGATTGGAAACGTTTCAAAAATGGCCCACGGATAGGGAAGGATTACCTACTTGGAATATTTTAGCTAGAACAGGATTTGTCTACTTGGGACCTGAGACTCGATTGGGATAGGAAGTACAGTGTTTCAGTTATGGTCTTAGGTTGCTTATGGATCGATGTATCTATAAAGATTTAGCTATTCTGGAATATACTCGATGGTCTCCACACTGTCCTTACCTTTCTATGGCCCTTCCACCCATCACACTACGGTACATGTGTGAAGGTACCTTAGAGAGGGTAGTGTCTTTGTCCAGGAAGAAAAAAAGGAAGACTTCCAAAACTAGGTATAAAAAGGGAAAGATGTACAAGCTCGAGACTTCATTACGACTAGTATAAAAAGGGAAAACGTCCAAGACCGATAGTTCATTGTAACTACAAACACCAAGCGAGGAACATGAATACTAGTAACAAACATACACCATTCAAGTTCAGTGATTCTCAAGTGGAGTACGATTGCTGTGCCTTGCGATGGCAGGGATGCCGTACGCTGTGACCTCAGTGATTCAGTACTACATCATGGGAACTTTACTATGATTGCTACTACAATACCTACCATGGAAAGTGATGTTGTGCGTTTCAAACCTGATGGATACGAAAGCGATGATACTCGTTATCGTTGACTCTTTATTGGTTTTCATTGTCGATGTCATCCACCACGTGAAACCATGCGGCTACCACCCTACGGATGTCATCCATACCTGAGCAAACTACTGCGGGTTTCATCGTACCCTCATCGAAATGAACCTGTGAAAGAAGAACATTCGTTCCCTGTGCGTTTGTCTGAATACTGCGACTTTGAACGTCGTTTCCAAACCTTCCATGGAAAATGGCCTAAATATCAGGGAGGACCTAAACCCGAAGAATTAGCCAGAGCTGGATTTATCTATTTGGGCGAAGGTGATAAAATCAAGTGCTTCAGTTGCGGTGTGTCACTAAACCAGTGGGAACAGCATGATTCCTTTTATCTGGAACATGCTCGATGGTCTCTGCACTGTCAATACCTATCTTTAGTGGGATCCCAGTGATCTCTTGATGGATAGTTGACAAGAGAACAGTCGTGGTTTGCCTGTGGAGTTGAGAGTACACATTTACCGAGAGTTTGTCAAAATACATGTCCAACGAAAGAACAATTGCCTCCGTTACGTCACCAATGTTTAAACCACTGGTACCTGAATGGTATAAGAGGACCGATTCATTTGAAAGTGTTCCAGTGGTCAGACATTGTTCAAGTGACTGAGGACCAGAAGACTTTGGTTGCTACTCATCCTACTTCTTACAGGCTGGCCATTCTACACCGAATTCCAACGGAAGAGTTAGAGGATTACCAAACTCTTTTACACGAACAAATCTTGGTTGAAGAGGAAACGTCTGTGCGACGTGTGGTATGTGAATTAGTGACTAAACAATTTGGATTCGCCACTGGAGTACGATCAGTTCTGTGCAAAAAGTACATTTATTACCTTCAGCAAAAGAGGGTATAAAACTGGCTATCATGCCACGACCTTTATCATTAGTGATAAAACAATTGCCATGGAAGGAAATCAATGATATTATTCAGACTGTGGTGGATTACCATCTCTTTTTACGAGCACTGTATCCAATGAATTTGGGTCGTCGTGTGGTATTTGTCTTAGTGACTTGCTTTCTGGGATTTCGTTTACCAGCCGATTCCTTGTGGGCTCTGTACGATCTGTACTATGCGGAACCAGCAAAACATGATGGTGTTCCTTTAAATGTACACGAGAAACTCACTCTGTTAAAAGCCTTGCGCTTTCATCTAAAAACTTCACGACCTCTCTTTGAAGAAAAGTTTCTTTGTGAAATTTTAGCCACTCCGGACGCCTACGGAGATGTGTGTATAGCTTGTTGGTTACACTCTCACTGGAAAGATGTACGTGACTGGAAAAGTCTGGGTTTCGAGGCTAGGACGAAAGGAGTGGATTACATTACCTAAAATTTGTGTTGTGCATTTAAAGGAAAAAGTGAACTTAAAGTGTCCAATGAAAAAAGTGACCTTTAAACCTGTGTTAGCCAGAGTACCAGAAGAAGAAGAAGAACCCGACACCGAGGAAAACCACTTCATTCAGGACAGGACCGTCACTGACATGGACATCCCCGAAAGGCCATTCCGGGAGGACCCCTGTGTGAATGTGCCAAGTGAAGAGACTCTAAGAACATTACAAACTGTCCCTACGACGCCACACCTTCGTCACCAAAAATGTTGTAGAGTGACTTGTTTATATTCCACTTTGATCGATGGTCCACCTCAACGTATCGTGTGGTGTTACAAAGAGTGGCAATCGGTGTACAGCCTCCTGCGAGAAAGTCAAGGCGATTCCATCGTGTTTGTGGGAGGCATTCTTGGCGAAGACGACGTGATCGTGTCTGACCCCAGTCAAACTCACCTAGTCATCTTCGAAGACATGTTAGGAGAAACGAAGAAGAAATTAAACTGGTTTACGCGCAAAGGGCATCATCGTAATGCCAGTGTCATTTACATCACCCAAAATTTGTTTCAACAAAGTAAAGCCCATCGCACCATCAGTCTCAATGCTCATTACGTGGTCTTGTTTAAAAGCCCTAGAGATAAATTGCAAGTGCAAGTCTTAGCCAAATAGTTAGGAACACCTTCGCTGACTCATGCGTACGACGATGCTTCTCAAACCTCTCACGCCTATTTACTCGTGGATTTAAAACCCACGACCCCGATTATTTGAGATTTTGTACACATCTGCTTCACCACTGGTGCCAAGACGGAGGGCCTGTCGTGTACACGTCTCCGTCGACGTAAAAAAAAATCCATAAAAAGCTCGGACACTTTTGGTTTGTCTCACATATCGTCAACATGAAGTCCCTTCAGTCTGATCTTCCCGTCAAATTGATTCGTGCCTTGTACAGCATCAGTCGCGAAAACAATCCACAAATATGTGCTCGTGTCTTAGAGCCAGTCTCAGAGAAGTCATACGATGGTTTACGGTTACAGCACGTCAACTACTGCAAGGCATCATTAACATTCCACATCAAACCAAACGCTTTTTTGAGAGAAACAAAGTAGCCTTGACGCAGCTGACAGATCTCCGCATCGACACTCAAACCAAAAAGCAAATCATTTTGAAACTTGGAGGTAGCGGTTCTCTAGGAGGTGTCATCATCCGCTCCCTCTTAAAATTGGATCCCAATGCCCCCAAAGTCATCCCCAAGAAAAAACCCAATCCCCGACCCAAACGTACCCAGACGAAAATGAGCAGTGGTGTCACAGCTTAAGAAAAAAAAAGTCCCCAGAAAAAGAAAAGTCCGCAGAAAAGACCCCAGAAAACAGCTTCTGCCTGCAAGAGAGGCAATTTGGCCAGGGCGCAACCTTACATCCCCAAACCACGACCTGCGGCGTCTCCAGTATCCTCAGGTTCTTCCACTTTTCCGCTGCTAGTGATGTCAGCCAAACCCAATTTGACACCCGTTCTTCCTAATTTGATGAAAAAGTGGCAACCCGTGTCTCCAGGAACTTCTCCTTCAGCGGTGACACCCTCCACCTCTTTAGGCGCTGAGGCAGCTGCTAACAAAGCACCTGTCCCCAAAATCAAAGTCCAAGAGAGATCGGGCATGTCACAGAGTTTACTGGATTTATCCAAGCAAGAACTGTCCCGATTTGGTCCGTTGCGAACCCCTCCACGACGCGTGATGCCTGTCATCAAGTTGATAAGACGTAAAGACAATCAGTGGTGACGCATTCCACTATAAAAAAAAAAGACCCGGAGCAAACGATAGGTATCAGTGTTTTTGTGCTCCTGAACGCTAAAAGATGTCCACTAAAAGAAGTGCACACAACCACCATCGTCGTTCTCCTGTCCAAAAAGGAAACGGAAAAAGAAAAGGACAGTCTCGTCGTTTGACCCGGCATCCGAAAAAGCGCTTAGCCAAGCATCGACGTCTACCCCTAAAAATACCGCATCGTCCAAAGAAAAAGAGGAGCAATCAAAGGGGAGTATTGTTTGGCGATATAGGATAAAAGTCGTTACATTTTTGGCGAAGCGGCCGTCCAGAGTTTGTCAAAAAGACTGGTTACACACCCTTGGACCTACTCCAAAAAAATACGATAAAAGGGCGTGTCCCAAGTCATCGACGTCGGTGTAGTTTTGGTGTGTGCCCCGGAACAAAGATGTCACCCCCAGAAGCCATCCCTCTTCTACCCCCAAAGGAAAGAAAAGGAAAGGACTGCCTCCTCGTTTAGCCAAACATTGGGACGTGTTGTCCGTCCTGTCCAAAGCCCCTTTACCAATGTGAAAACAACTCATTCAAACCGCCTCCAAAGACGTCATCGATACCGTGTGCGAATGTTGTCTGAATGTCTTGAAATGAACGATACCTTTGTGTCAACATCAGAAAGAATGCTTAGCCAAGCATCGACACGTTCTTCGCCAAATGGTCCAAAAGAAAGCACCCATCCGTCAAAAGAAAAAGATGTTGGTACAACGGGAAGAATTTATGCACCTGTTGTTAGCACCCTTGGTGATAGGAGTATTGGGAACAATGAATATAGGACTCATGACGGGAGCTGCTTCACAAATGTTTCAAAGATAAAAAGGATCAAGAAGATAATGGGGTCTCCAGGGTGAAAAGATCTCAGACGTGACCTTTGGAATCTGATGGAAGGACGAAAACAGACTTTAGTACCTTACAATCGATGGATGGCAAGAACATCAGAGCCCGCATTTACCTCCCAATCTTCATTTGACCGATATGTCCCAGTTACAACACGAAATGCAATCGTTGATGGATCGCATCGATTTGTTAGAAACGATGAAATTGCAACGGTACGGTCGAGTATTGCAACGACTTCAACTCTTTCACCAGAAAGCTTGAGACGAAACAGCTAGACCGACTCTGAAAAATTTTAAGACCCTGATGAAAAGTCTATCACCATTACCCCCAATGACCACGACAGACGCAGCCCCACAGTTGCCTGAGGAAGAAGAGGTACCAGAAGTCTTTCAGACACCCTCAGCAGCTCCCATCCCTAGTAAGATTTCAGCGTCCTTGTTGACCCCTTCCTCCACACCCCAAAAAGAAGAACTCAAAGCTTGGGCTAAAAAGATGATGTCCACTCCTCCTTCAACAGAAGTCAAAAAGAAAGAAGGGAAATCAGAAGTGAAAAAAGAAAGCAAGACAAGAGCCATCCCATTACCACCACCACCATTACCCTCGACTTTTACTCCCGTGGCACGTCGGACACGTAAAGCCGTTTCCAAACCACCA
Source organism: Megalonaias nervosa (assembly GCA_016617855.1). Taxonomy (NCBI): domain Eukaryota; kingdom Metazoa; phylum Mollusca; class Bivalvia; order Unionida; family Unionidae; genus Megalonaias; species Megalonaias nervosa. The sequence goes on from JAECUM010005256.1 coordinate 46,782, forward strand.
CCTCGCCCCATCCAAAGTAGCATCAGTGAAGAGTGGGTGACTTATTTAAAAAAAGGTCCTGATGGAGAATGTCTTAGCCAACATTTACTACGATCCATCCCATCCTGCGGGTTACGGAGGAGTTGAGAAATTGTATCGTGCTACCAAAACCCGACTGAAATGTGTCAGTTTACCTCAAGTGCAACAATGGTTACAAGAATAAGCCACGTAAATTTTACACAAACCCATTCGGCGAAAATTTTCCAGCTGTCGCACCCAAGTGGAGGGCATCGATCATCAATGGTAAGCCGATTTAGCCGATGTCTCTCACTTGGCCACCTACAATCGTGGTTACAAATATTTGTTTTATGTCATCGACGTCTTTTCCAAATTTGCCTGGGCCGTACCATTGACTTCCAAATCGAGCACTGAGTTAGTGCGAGTCCTCAAACTGGTGTTGAAACAAAGTGGTAGTCACCCTCTTCGATGGCAAATCGACAAAGGCACCGAATTTCTGAACCAAGCTTTCCAAAAAAGAATTAAAGAAACGAGACATTCATTTTTTCACCACCGAGAATCCCGAAACCAAAGCCAGCATCGTGGAACGTTTTCAACGCACCTTGAAAGAACGAATGTGGAAATATTTTACGCATCAACACACTCTCAAGTACATCAACATCTATTAGGCCTAGAAAAACTATAAGTGTTCCGACTTCATGAAATTTTTTTTTTTTTTTTAAATTAGACAGCAGCAGAGAGGGTGGACCCTACAAATTAGTGTTCGAACAAATATATTTAAACATGAAAATCATACTAAATAAGGCAAAAAATATAGGATCAATAACGCTAAACCAGAATCTCTAACCGAATTGAGATTCTCTCTACGTGGGTTATTTACACTGTTACTCGTTCGTGACACCTGTGTTTGTAAATGCTATGCATGTTCGTTTATGTACTCGTGCGCGTAATTTTTGTCAGTCCACCCTCTCTGCTGCTGTGGATTTTATCCAAATATTTTGTCAAGTCCGTTACGATATCTCGACCTAGGATCATGTAAATTTATTGTTATAAAACCAAACGGGATAGCTTGTGCTTTTGAAAAAAACTTTTTGAACTTAATCATGTCCATGTCCCCTGAACACCAAGTATAATAAATATTTTGCAGGATATGATTATCAACTCCGTTAAACACAACCAAAAAATTGCAGTTGCCTCTGATTACTTTAGGTATTTGCGTATATCTTTCAGTAACATAAATCACGTCTGTATTTTTATGTCTACCTCGAGAAAATATCCGAGCTGGATTTGATTGTTTGTCCAGCATCACATCGTATACCACAAGATTATTAATAAGTCCATCAAGGTCATCTACAGATGGCGCTTCATCATTACTGGTAATAAAATCAATAATATCATTACCGTCTTCATCCAGCAACTTTGCATTTTCATTAAAATCTTTAAGCACTTCATAGCATCGTTGATCATCCACGGATGGAACTACTAAATATATCTTATCCCACTCAAGCCATCTCATTATTAAATTAAGCAATAATTGTGTTTTGCCTGATCGAGATGGACCTATTATTATCATCCTGATAGAATTCGGTAGCGCTGGGTGATGCTTGACTGGCTTTTGTTTTCGTGTCGCTGAGAAGTCAATTATATCCGTATGATAAATAATATGAATCTGTATTGTGTTCGATGCAGGGCAACCACCCCCACCGCTGGATTAACAACAATAATAACAAAAAATAAAAGGCGTGCACTGACAGGTAAGTGTGAAAAATGTGGTACAAAAAAATACAAATTTATTTCGTCTAGCACAAAGACAGGCGGTGATATTGCCGCGTCGTTGGGAAAATTACCAGGGACTCCATGGGCTAAGTATCCCGGAGAAAAACATGTACCCGATACAATTATTGTGGTCCTGGAACTCGACTTGATATCCGACTTGACGAACGAGATCAACCAAGACCAGGAGATTATCCAATAAATAAGATTGATCAAGCGTGTCACGTTCATGATGTTGCGTATAAAAGCAAGGATTTACAACAACGACATCTCGCAGATGTGAAATTGATTCATGCGTTAAATTCTATACCTGATAAATCTCTCAGAGAGAAACTTGCTAGTTTTCTAGTGAAATCTGCTATAAAGGGTAAACTAATGCTAGGGGCTGGTAATTAATTATATAACTATTATAATGGAACTGTTTATTATAGCCCAAGAGGATATTGGAAGGGCAGAGCAGCGATTAGTAAACTTGCTGAAGCAGCAAAAGTCTCACGTGCTGTTGCTGCAGCGTGGTTAGCACGACAGGCAATATGGCAAATCTATCTACGTCCACCTAAAAAAATTCAGTACGCGTATTTTGATGTCAGCGTTCCCAATGAAGTTCATCAAGCAGACATTTTGTATTTACCACATGATACTATTAAAACACGTGGACGTCAATCACACACATACAAATACACGTTAATTGTCGTTGACGTTGCAAGTAGATATAAAGAAGCAGAGCCGCTATCAACTAAAACAACATCTGAAGTTGCATCTGCGTTTGAACGAATTTATGAACGAGGACCTTTGCGATGGCCACAGTTGCTGCAAGTTGATCCTGGCAAAGAATTTCTTGGTACAGTGTCATTGTTGATGAAAAAGCATAATGTCAAAATCAGACGAGGACACACTACAATTCATCGTGATCAGGCAATAGTTGAACGGTTTAATCGAACACTCGCTGAGCGGTTATTTGGATATCAGTATGCAAAGGAAATAATTCAGAGCGACATGAGATCTCGTGAATGGATTGCAAGATTACCAAGTGTGATAGCTGCGTTAAATAATGAAATTACTCGTGCAACTTCTATGAAACCAATTAATGCGATTACAAAGAAACATATACCCCGTAGCGATGGCTACGGACAACGACGTGACTTTTCAAAACAGCCAGTGTTAGGTAATATGACTGTCAGATATTTATATGAACCGGTGAACTTGAAGGGGGTAAAGAAAAGAGCAACTGATCGTATCTGGAGTGTGACTACACATAAAATTTTTAGTGTGGTAAGATCCACGGGTAGACCTGCAATCTACAGACTAGATTCGAATGCTCCTCAGCGTGGATTTGTACGTGAACAATTACAAGTAATTCCTGAGGACACACAATTACCACCGCGTTCGCTTTTGTAAACTGGCACCCCGACGTCGATTACATTCAAGACAGGTCAGCATCACATTTTCGCGTGTGTGACCAATATTACTATTAATTCTGTCTACGGTGAACTGTCTTGGATTATTATCTGAATACACCCATAGCATATTACAGTTGCAACTTGCACAATGATTATTCTGTCGTTGTTTTAGTGTCATAATTAATTCAGTATCAATATCAAAGTCGCGATTATTTTTTTTTTTTTTGTCACATTGCATATAACCAAATAATTTTTTTCTTCTTACGCCAACACCTTCGGTGTCGTCGCTAGCAGTTTGATTATTATTTTCTGTAAAATTCATAATAACCCTGTACAGTTGAGATATTCTTCTGACTCGAGATACTGCGAGATAAACTAAATTTGACCATTCGATTCTATCATCGACAATCCAGATATTTGTATCAGTGATAGTCCTTGTGACGAATGAATTGTTATAGCGTATCCTAGCTTCCATGGAGTTTTATCCATGATCAACGCGCTCTCAACAACATCACCCAAAACAATATCATTTAATACAAGATTTTGTTTTTCATTTGTTCCTGGAATTTCAACTTCAATATTCTGTCGTCGAATATCCGCTGGGCGATAACACAATGGTACAGGTAGATTTGAAAATTTTTCTTTATGTAACAAAAATAATTTCTCTTGCAATTCATCACGAACTATCTTTCTACTCGCAACTATTAAATCATTTGGTCTCCATAAATTCCCAAAATCGTTCACAGGAGTTTCCGGAATTATTTCACGCATTATATCACATTGTATTCTATCTGGCTGTAGTCTGATTAATCTTTTAAATTCTTTCAGAGGTTCATCAATAGCTCTATGAGCGTCAGTTATCTCCTCATAGTAATCCACAAACGTTTTTAACCACTCATGCGGAGACTGCCCAACAAAAGGTTGCGGCTGACCATGATCGCCGCACATTATCACAGCAGTATTTTTTGTCAGTAACCAATCAAGAAATATTTTTAATGTTTCTAACGACACCGTATAAATTTCATCCCAGATGATAATCTGGGGTATATATTTCTCACCCATTCGCTCAGGTGTCCACGTATCCCCGCACCATCTGAAGAAACCATGATAAGTTTGAGATTTTACTCCTCGTTCATTTATTTCTCTGGCTAGTCTATGTGTAGGTGTCAGCACAATCATATCAACGGAGTTCTTCAAACCCGTAACATCGTTACGGCGAAATAATTCAATGGCACGTGTTGTTTTTCCAGAACCTCCAGGCCCATTGAGGTAAACGGTTTTATGTCTGGCCACAGGATCAAACACAGATGGTGCCGATGATTTTAATATTTGATTGTCATTGCTGTAATATATTTCCTTGATTTCAACGTCTGCAGATTCGGAATAGTCAAGTATATTTTCTTTTTTTATTCTCCATGATCCCCATTCACTATTACCGAGTAGCGATTTTTGCAACTCTGTATACGCGCTATTTATATAAAATGAATCCGTGGCAACTCTAACCGCGTAACGAGGAAATCTGTTTATCATCGATAATAAATTCATGGAAACGTAAGCGGGCATAGAAGATCTTAAATTAATAAACTGCGGTGACTCACCATCAGTATAGCTCACGATTGTACCCAATTTAGACCCGTCTGATAAATAAGCATTAATCCGACTTATAAATTTATTTTTTTCCGTTGGATCAGCAATTATAAAATCGAGTTCAGCATCATCCATAATTAATCTTGTACACATTCGTTTATGATCGCATGATCCTCCTTGAGTAAACTTACCAATTAGTTTCCTACCAAGATCTTTTGCAATTTTATTTTTATAATCAATCATATCAGGATTTTCATCCGGGGAATATTTCTTTTGCTGTGGTAACCAAACTTGTTTCTGCGGACGATACGATATAATGGCTTCGTTTACTTTCAACGACACTAAAATTCCAGTATCAAGCATATACCGTAATAGTACTATTGGAGCCCAATATTTTTCTGAGAAATGTCTTCCAGACCAAACATAAATAATCGGATGTAGATTTTTCGCAAACTCGAATGACTCTATACAAGCAAATCCAGCTAAGTCAAAATTTGGTAAGAGTCCGTTTATCGCAACTCTGGTCATCTCGTGTGTGGGATGTCCGAATCTTTTAAAGTATTCAGAACATTCTCCGTTTCCAAGAAAACTTCTAGGATAACACGCTACCATATCAACCGATATAATATCGCTATAATCGTATTTAGTATTCCACAATCCGCCATGTCCGTATTCAATATAATTGTGCTGGACATAACGAGAAATTCCAATCGTGTCGGCTTCTATGAATTTTTCTCCTGAGCAGCGTGTGCAGCAACCGATGGAACGGTGAAACAATTATTTAGTAATTGTTCGATAACATCATTATCGTTCGTGTATTTCAACGCGAGATTTTTCATTTCCTCGTGGAGAAATTCTGCACGAGAAATATTACCATTAGGCCTTACAAACTGATCGTAGTTTACGGACTCTGAACTCTGAAATAACCACACGGATACAGGGTCACTCTTACTAATATCGTTGATAGCGTCGAATATATAATCGCTATAAAATGTAACGGTTCTGTCTCTTGGAAATATTGTTACTGCAGATGTCCATGCATGTGCATTATGATCAATGATCGTTATAGGAGTTCCATTTTTTGTATATTTCGGTTTGTATAAAATCTCTCCGGTTAGTGTTTTTATTGTTATTGGAAATTTTAATTTCTTTTCTAGTTTAGCAACGTCGGTGATAGATGCTCCGATATCTTTAACTGTTATTTTTTTATGTCTTAGATCTGTTAAACCGTTTCCGCGTATTGCTTTTTAGAAATGTTCAATAACTCGCGCAGCTACGCAGTTTAGTCCCAGTGACATAGTCACGGACTCTGTCAAGGAAAATTTCATTGGTTTGAGATTATTAACGCTAGGTTTATCATTTAGCGGATATATCGCATAAACAACTGCAGTTACAGGATATACTCGTTCATAATACGGTTGATCAATACCAGTCAATGTTCCTGGTTTGGATTTTTTTATTTAATATGACAGTATTATTTCCAGTATGAAGCCGTAAAGGGTCACGTTTATCACGGATAATTCAAGTGTCGTCATCTGTCTGCACAATAAATTTTACCAGAATAATATATCGCTATGATTGTCGAGATAGTTGATAATATTTCTGCCTGGTTCGCCATGCATTCTAACATCAATGGTATTCATGATCCTGAATGTTGACCAGGTATGAGCCTCATCATCGTTGTGAAATTTTTTCTTGGCTTCACGGATACGATCAGTTATATCGCTATTTATCAAAGCTAGATCTTGCATCGAAAAATTAAATTTAGATTTTGGTAGTTTGTCAAGATCGAATCTTGCTCTGGAAGGTTCAATTGCGGATAGTCTCTCAAATTTCTCCATGCTATAATTAAGGCAAAATATATGTTTAATTAAACTTTAATTATATATATAATGATACAAGCAAATAACAAATGCAGGTGGTTAATGATAGGATTTTCTCTTCCTTGTAATAAATCATGCGTAAATGGATTCTTTGGTATTCACATGCAAAACTTTCGCAGAGGTAGTCTAGGACAGAAACCGTGTTTACGATGCGATGTTGGTGTACGAGGAAAAACTCAGTTGTGCTTACAGTGTGGTGGTAAAAGATACAGAGAGTTGAAACGATATTATGATAAGAAATCGTCAGGTGAATCCCCCATAAAAACCGCTGAAGACTGTCTGGCCAGATTTTCAAAATAATCATTTAGACAAATAATATTACTATATAAAATGGAGCAAAATGAATTTGTGAAACATCCCATCATTAAAAATTATGAAGCATCTCGTGATGGTGTCATCAGGCACTGCAGATTAAAAAAGCCAGTTGGTAACGTTACTAATACTGGTTATTTCAGATTTAATGCTGGAAAAAAAGAATATTCATCTCATAGGTTCATATTTGAATGTTTTCATGTGGTCATCGAAGATGGATTTGTGATCGATCACATTAATTCAGACCCGAAAGATAATAATCTATGTAACCTGCGGGTTGTTACGCGAAGCCAAAATTGTATATTCGGAAGAGTTGGTTATAATGATAAGTCTCCAAGATCAATTGTATCCACGAATACAGAAACTGGTGAAGAGATAATTTTCCCATCGATGAATGCAGCTGGTAAATATTTCGGTATTTGCAGGCGTTCAATAAAATTGGTGGCAGATAATATAGCCAAATCGGCGTATTCGAACAGTGCATAATGTTTAAATACGCCGCCACTTCCTAATGAAACTTTGATCTGTTGTCAGAAATTCATCGCGGCGTGGTTCTGGTTGTCCTTGATAAACCGGTGGAACCTCAGGCCATCCTAGCACGGTTCTAATCCAACTTTGATTTATGTCCACAGCATAATCCGGCGATATTTCCTGTGATAGATTTAATCCTGCGCTGGAATTCTTCGTTGATTTGTTCTATTTGATAACTGCCCGTTGGAATACTGTCTACTTGCCAATCAGGAGTTCCATCGGGTTTGTTTTTATCTGCAAATACTAATGAATTATTTGGTTGTAGTCCACCGAATGATTTCGACCTGATATTTGGCCAACTATAATAAACCTGTAATTGCGCTGATGCTATTTCGCTTGCTGAAATTGCGGTCGGAAAATTAATACTGAATTCAGGATTAGTTGAACTCGCTGATATCATTGTAGTTCTCACCGGAGCAGTATTAGTGACGATCTGTTGTAGTAATTCCTGCGATCGCTGATCGAACGTTGTCATTATTATACTATTATTATTCTAAATCCCTGATTACATCAACAGTGACTTTGTCATCGTCGTCAAATACTTCATTGTATATTTTTACCATTGCGCTGAATTCTTCATTGGATATTCTGCCATTGTTGAACGACGACGAGATCAGCGATGATAGTTTGGAATATGCTGTCGTTGCTGTATGTAATTTTACCACATACTCGTGTAATTTTGTGTTCGTGCATGTATTTATCTTCTTTGCAATAATATTAAAAATACCCGCGATAGTTCTTGCGGATGAAACGATAATCGTTACAACGATCGGCACTGACGCTGTCAACGTTGACAATATTACGCCGGTTCCAGCAATGAGCGCAGAAACTGAATAGACAACTATGTCAACGACAACCACGCGTCCTCGATAATTTTTTACTTTTATTGTACAATCGTCGATGATATTTTTTAGTTTAGTCTGCCACGCACATACCTGATTGTATCTGTATCGCTGAACGTCTATCATTATACTGTATGAAGTAATTAATTGAGGTGTTTCAGCTACAAATTCGAGACACCACCAGTAAGACACCGAGGTTAATTTTTTTATCAGATAATTCCAACATAAACGTTTCTTCGGTATCTTTATTTAACACTACAGATACAGTCCCAGAAAAATTATCGGTTGAATGACGCCATAGATACGTGGTAAAAATCCTAAATTTTGCAGAACTAAATACGGACAGCCTGTACACACCAGTGACCTCCGCGGTATGTTTGATAGTGTTATTTTGCGGTGTCCATGTTGATGATCCTGATGATACTGTGTACACGATATTGTTAATTTGTTTGTGTGGAATTTTAACCAGATTAGTTTTATTGATGATATTAGGCATTCCACTGACAATATCGTTGATTCTCGTATTTATATCGGTGAGATTTATGTCAACGGTTGGTGGACTTCCAAAAAGTTCATTAATGGTTCTGTTTACGTTTCTGCGAAAAATCAGAAACAGTTGTACTTGATTAGTAAAATCAGTTTTGAGTGTAATCATTCCATTGTTGATTGTAGCTAACGAAGTTGTCACTGTAATTTCCTTATCATCGACATATTTCTTCGTTGCAGCGTCGAGATTATCTGTTGGTTCTCCTAAATTAATAATTTTATTATTGTTCATGTTAATGACGCCGTTCATTATATCGCCGGTTTTTAACCATCGTTCACTTATGCTATCATTGATCGACAATGGACTAACAACACTAGGAACAAGTTTGCCCTCTCTGTCATATACAGCAATAAGACCTTCTCGCGATAATCGACTACGAATAATAATATCGTTGATTGAAATATTACTCGTCTTCAGTTTTCCTTCACGGTTTTGAAAATGAGTAAATCTTCACCTGGTGCTTGTTGGGTTTTAGTTTTAGTTGATCTTCCGTAAATATCTACCATTATATGATTAGCAATTATTTAAAACAGAACTCGCATATTCGTGTACAGCCTTATGAGGTGGTTTCGCTGATCTTGATACAGCATCAAGTACTGCTAGTGCTTCACGGCCACATATTGGTGGGTACGTTAATGTTTGTGTTGGTAGCGTTGAATACCAGATTGGAATGTTGCCAGTGATAGAATCAACAGTGACATACTTTAAAAATTCTTTTGGTGGTGCCAGTCCGTACGAATCGAAATAAATAATTCCACGTGGATCAATCGCGTAAGCAACCCAATGAGTACCATGACCAGAGTTTTTATCGAGGTTGGTTATTCCGGTTTCAACGTTGTTTGGTTTGTGTGGTAATTGATCACGCATAAAAACACCTCTGAAATCTTTTATATTTAATCGGGTAGCAGCATCGAGCAAATCAAAATTGGACAACGGGAAAATCAACGAGTCCCTGGAATTCTTAATCCGCTCCCGTATCGAGTTCCTGTAAGTCTCAGACCTAGACCTGTTCGGGATCGTCTTCTTTTTTTAATCCTTTCCCTGTTGCTTTCTTTAATGCCATTTCAGCAGCTGTTCCAACTGCACCTAACGCAGCTGCTTTTTCAACAGCTGGGGCTGCAGCGGCTATTATTCCTGGAATAGCTGCAAGAAGTGGAAATATACCACCTGTCTTAGCAATGTTTTCGATGGCACCCGCAGAAAGATTTACACGTAAACCGGTCTTTGATTGTTTGGCTTCATTGAAGTACTTGAGCTGGCGTTCTGTCAGCGATAGTTTATTTGGACCACCTGCGATTTGTTCTCGCGGTACTGATATTTTTACTCCACATTTTTTTGCTGATGCCGACTGCAGTTTTTTAATCTGACCAGGAGTCAGACTGACACTAACATGATGATATGACATTTATGATATATTTCTGACTTCTAAATTAACGCTTCCATGTTTTCTACTGGCGCATCAATAACTCTCATTCGTCCACCAACACCTTCAAGTAGCATCGTCTTATCGCTGAGTATAACGGCGATTGCTCTGTAATTAGCAATAGCTCCTCGCGTCACACGAGCTCGAAAATGTATGTCAACGACGGACTGTCTAAACAAATCTAAAAGTTCCAGCAAAAAGTAATAAATCGGGTACAGCGTTGTAAAATCTAGCTGTGATATTTGCAAACCAGTATCAACATTTTGATCACGCCCCATAAACGACATCAATCGATGATATGCACGCGCCACATGATTTTGCTCGAAATTCAACAAAATATCCTCCGATGGTTCCTGATGTCCGTTTATTTTTAATGAAACCTCGGAAACACCGAGTTTGTCAAATATCATTGTACTACGCGTTTGATCATTTACTCGTGCAGCATCTTTAAGCGCAACAAATATATGTCGCGGCGCAAAGATACCCTGTTGTGATGCTATCTGCCATGTAAATAAACCATTAATTGTGCTTTGAACAGCATCTGTGGTTGTTGTTAACCATGATAGCGTTGACTTACCGCCGCTGCCCATGAAAGTGAGTAACCGATCTTCTTCAGATATCGCTGGAGTCATTACTGGCATCCACAAGGAAAGCTTTGTCAGAATTACCTTACCAGCATCACCGGCGGGTCGTCATATTGCATCGTCGTCGGTTGCTTTTCGTACGAGTACAATTGTATGTTTGGCTCCGAAAATAACTTTTCTAACATGTCTGCAGAATCCAAAAATATGTGATAGTGGAATTGCGCAAGAAAATCTTCTGCTTCCACCATGCAACATTGCTCGACGTGATCTAAATCCTAAGTTGAAATCTGGATCGACATTAATAATCATACTTTGCACATCCACGTTGGCATTTCTGGCAAAGTTTCTTGGTCGTCCTATTTCATACTGATTATATTCAGGATGATCAGAAGTATCCATGGTAAACATCATTGATGGACCAGCTGATCTTGAATAATCGTCGCTGTATCTTGCAAGGCCAAGTATCGTCGTGGCAACGTTAACATCTTTTTGAATCGATTCAATATTTCTTCCGTCGATCATGTACGTGGCGCTGTCGAACAACGCCATGATGCCATTATTAACAAAACCAACACTAATATCAGCTCCATAGTTAGTATTATCTGCCTTTAAAATTTCACCTCCTACTTCGATGAATGCTTCAGCGGGTAAGAAATATCTACTTGTATCTTGAACATGTAATTCGATTCGTCCACGCTGATTTGGCTGTCGTGCGTCGTAAGAATAATATTGATAATCACGCACAGACTCATCCTTGAGAACTGGAGCATCCATGTCAAATGCGGGATCAGGTACACGTTTGAACATATTTATGTTATTGGTCATCGTCTAATACGAAGACCACTTTCTGCCATTAGACTTGCTGCTATGTTTTTTTCCTTTTCATCGGCTAACTCTGCTAGTTTTTGATTTGCGGCTTGATTTATTATTTTACTAACATTTGCAGGCATCACTCCAGTGCTGGGTAATTTTACTGGCTGAGATTTTCGTCGTACTAATCGTGCCAGTCTATCCTTGATTGCAGAGAATGCTTTACTGGCAACATCAACAATACCTTTTTCATGAACAACGTCAATAGCTTTCATTCCTAGTTGCTTTGCAATCGGTATTGCTTTTGGGGCTATCCTTCTAAATAAACCCTGAACGACATCACCAAGTCCATCTCCGTAGAATGTTTTATATGTAGGTGATCTCGAATTTATCACTTTGACCATAGTTGGTCCACGTTGAGCGGCGTGTGTGATCATCTTATTATAGTAATTATATCTAACTGTTTAATCACTGTGGTAATCGTCGATAATTTCATTGATGAGTTCACGGTAAACATTAATATCCATGATACCGACTGCAAATAATCGTTGACAAATAACAGCTGCTTCATTAATAATTTCTGGAGAATTATTACCGGCTCGTTTTCCACCAATCAGAATTTCTAATCTGTCCACGTCAGCAAGGACGTTATCGGGACATGGAGTAAGAAGACCACTTCCCCTGGTACCTGTACCAATACCACTTCCAGTGGCACCCGGGGCATCCTGCAATTCTTCTTTCTCACCTGTTGTTTCCACTGCTTTTTTCTTCTTTGATTTCCTTTCTGCTTTTGTTTTTTTCAAGTTGCTGTTTCATTTCTTCTTTTTGTTTTCTTGCTTGCTTTTCTTGTTCAATATACTTTTTCACTGTCTGGTTAAAAATATCAAACTAACATCTTCCACAGATCTGATCTGCGGAGTATCAGTATATATCCTTGACCCAATCGCCAGATTTCAACGTATTAATATATTCAGGTTTCACGTATTTTTCTCCTTGATAATATCCATACGCGGCAATCTTTATTAATTTATTTGGGTCTTTGATAGCGGCAATACCTTCAGGTGTGAATTTATCTACTATTTTGGTTTTTGGTGGTTCAGGTTGTGGTTGAATTTCAGGTGGTGGTTGAGGAAGTTGCCTGGGTGGTGGTCGAGTTGCTGGAAGACGCCCAGCAATATCGGCAGGCAATGTTTCAAGAGCCTTTTGTGTTGCCTCAGTTGCTGCAACAATTTTCTTTGTTGGTTCAGTAATTTGTTTAAATAATTGTTCTGCACCTTCTGCAAATTCTTCTTGTGTTTGCTGACGCGCTTGTAAATTTTGTCTGACAGAATCACGGACAGTTAGATATTTCTTGATCGCTTCTAGTTGCTCTCGAGCTAGTCTAGCTGAGTGAGCTTCACCAATCATTATTGTACTAATAATAATTTAATTATAACTTGCACACGTAATTATTTCTTTGTTTCTTTTTCTCTGCGAATATCATCCTCTATCGCAATGTTTCTTATAGTTTTTTCTTTTTCAGATAATTGTCTGCGAAGTTGTTTTTCTATAAATTCTTCAGGTTTACGAAGATAATTTCGCTGCTTCATTTCTTCATCGAATATAAATCTGACGTAATGATCAATAATATCATTAAAAATATTTTCAGCACCAATAACAGGAACAATTTCATTATCGATGCACCTGAATCCGATAAATTTATTCGGATAAATAAAATAATGTTGATTTCCTTGTTTATCAAAAATCATTTTGTTGTGAAAGTAATTAATACTTCCACATTTTGTAATTTTGTTACGGTCAATAAAATCAAAGAAGCGGGTAAGAGTCCATAAATCACTCGTGGTTATCATTATTAATAATAATTAATTCTAAATCCACAGTAGTTTATGATAATCTGATTATTCAGAAAATAAAAATCCTAAACTAAATTTACTTAAATCCACAGCAGCAGAGAGGGTGGACTGACAAAAATTACGCGCACGCGCACACAAACGAACACGCATAGCATTTACAAACACAGGTGTCACGAACGAGTAACAGTGTAAATAACCCACGTAGAGAGAATCTCAATTCGGTTAGAGATTCTGGTTTAGCGTTATTGACCCTATATGTTTTTTTGCCTTATTTAGTATGATTTTCATGTTTAAATATATTTGTTCGAACACTAATTTGTAGGGTCCACCCTCTCTGCTGCTTAGACTGGTTGGTCAGATTAGGATTTTGAAAGACTCCTTTTATCCTGCTCCATTTATCGAAAGTAAACCAGTTGCACAACCTAAATTCATTCCTTATGCAACAATAAAGTGTTGTATTCGATAGAAATACACTATATTACTTAATTTGTTTGTCTGATGCAACTTTCTGTAAATTTGAACTCACCACAATCAGTAAAGTGAATGTGTGTGTTTTAATGTATTTTTAAAAATATTTCAGTCATATCGCCACGATGTCTGCAGTGTGATAGTATATAGTGATGTCTAGCACTGGGGCATCATGCCACAGACATGTGGCATCATGTCACATCCAGTCTCACTATCGTGAAGCCAGGCTGACCTGTCCTAACACTAACCTCTCAATGCTGAGCACCAAGTGAGCTGCTAGTACCATTTTTATAAGTCTAGGGTATGACTCGGCCAAAGTTTGACCCCGCGATCTCTCGCACCTGCGGCAGATGCTCCAACTACTTGGGCACCGGCGGTGTAAGTAAACTAAATGTAAAGGTAGCCATTACCGAATCTTGTTCAGTAGGCACTAACAAATAATGGGAGAATAAACCTTGAAATAAGCACGATTGCTAATATTGTTACCTCATTTGGAACAACCTCAGCTATTTCGGCGAGACAAAAATGTGCTTCAGCTGTCAGCGCAGTAATTTATTGAAAAATCGTATATTTTGTTGGCCCAAATTTCTTGAGGAAAAAAGGACACCCAATCTTTTCGGACAACTTAGGCTATTTCATCTATTGTTATGAATCATCAATTTACGAATTAATCTTCGTTTCACAAGTAGCTGGAGTGATCCGAATGGTAGCTACTGGCATACATTCAAAGTACGCTCTTTAGGATTTATCTGGAAGTTGTGAATACTGTTACCCCTGAATGCAATTAAAGGCTGTTTGTCCATAACATGCAGAAAATCCAGATTTTTTTTTGTCTTTTTAAAAACTGTTTTATGGAAGACAGTGGGCATTTGGAAAATTGGATAATCTTTATACCGGGCTTAATGGCAGTAATTAAATGTGGATTAACTCTGGAAAAGAAAACGCACAATGGGTTATGTTTTGTTAAAAATTAAAGGCCAAAACACCAGGTTTAAATCTGAATTTATGTGATTAATATTAATATATGAAATGCCCTACAATAATATATATATACACATGTGCCAACATAAAAATATATTTTTTAAAAATATTTTTTAAAGAGATTATGGAACTACTTGGCCCACAGCAGAGTCGGCCCACTAATGTCTATGCCAGTAAAGAACTCGGATTACCCAAATTGGCCCATTTATGTACTAGATCTGCTTGGTCGACGATTTTCGTAATAGTAATACGGATATAATATTCTTTGTCAACGGTTACTTATTTTTTTCTATAAATCTTTGTATGTTTTCTTAATATTCAGTGCACCTGTGCATCCAGTTAAAGTACAAGTTATGCAAATCATGTAGACATTCATTGATTACACATACCTTTCAATGGCCATTATTAGAAAATTTTAATACAGTTAATATTTAATTTAATCTCAGCAAATGCACCTACATGGCCATATTACCAACACTTGAATTAAGTGCAGTAAGAGATAAAATAAACAATCAAGGACATATTCTAACATAATGAGAATACATTAAATTCTCCTTCTAAACTCGATACAAACTATTAAATAACTGGGATAACTTTTTAGCCGAGACGCTGTGTTTTTAGCTTGTTTTAGTAGCAAACAATGTGCACCCACATTTGAAATTACTGGATCCATGCCTGCCAAAGTTGAAAGGAAGAGGGTATTTATTATTTATAATTCATTAATCTGTTACCAAGTGATAATCCTATCAAAACCAGCACCTGCTGTTAAAAAATATAACAATTATTCAGGCAGGACTGAATACCTCATTTAAAAGGATTTAATTATTTTGTCTTTAATAGATGTAAAATTTTAAGTATAAGGATTGTCCAATTTATTTATTTTCGCAGATCATTCATTTTGAAGAGCATTTATTTTTCCATGCATCAGAAACCTACCTGGTTACCTGTTTTTTTTAGCTCAACAGCAAATTCATTCCTGGTACTACATTGGTTTATTTCAAGACTTTTAAATTTTTTAAATTTTTGTGTTAACTTTATTTTATGCATTTTCTTTTGATTCAAGTGACAAATTAAATTTGATCCTTAAACTTGCTAATTAATATAACTCCTTTTACTGAAATTAATGTTTTTTGTATTTTTCCATTATTTTTGCCAAGTTTTAAAATAATGTACTAGGGGGGAGAACTCTTCAAAACAAATCCTAGGATTCTCATTAAACTATCATAGGTTAGTTCTCTTGCTTTAGTATGCAAACTGCTATTTTGGTCTCCACAGAGGTAACAATTTCATCCTATCAAAAGCAATATCATTTAATTAATATGCATTAATCTCATCCATTATCAAACTCACCAAAGATCTTAATGATATCAGCATATATTCCAAGACTGATCAAAATTGGTGCAGAAATGCTGTCTGCACAGTGGTAACAAACAAGACTAATCAGATGCAAGAACACCTCATTATTATGTGTGAATCTCACTCATTACTGAACTCGTAATAATATTACAAGTCTGAACAAAATAAAATGAGAAATATGCCTCCAGACTGGTAACATGGATAACCAAACAGATTGGAGATCACCTCACTAATTTGTGCAATGCTGATCTGGGATTTTGATGATACAAACCTATATTATTACAAGCCTGATTGAATTTGGATCATAGAAATATGGACTATAGTGATAACAAACACTTGCTGACAGATACACACGAGGCTATGGACACAGGACCATAGTGTAAGTTGGCCAATGAGAGAAAAATGGTGATTTCTATTCAAAGATGGCTGTTGTGAATATGTCATGTCATGGCAATCTGACATGGTCACAGAACCCAACAAAGAATATTTCTCTACACAAAAGGGATTTCTCAATCCAATAAAGATGATTTCTACATCCAACTGAGAGAAGTTTCTCCATTTATTAGAGATAATGGGTGCATGCACAGAGATACAAGGACATTAAGGTAGTTGATATAAATGGCTAAATTTAGCATGTTAAAACTTTAGCACTCTTGCACCTTTTAAACAGATTATTGTTTGGACATGTTTAGTCTAATTCAAATAAAAAGAATTATTAAATAATAAAGTTGTCAAAATTTAACTTGTAGTGTGAACAAGTGATATTAAACCAGAGATACAGTACTTGAGAGAGTATATACAGAGAGATGGTACTTGAGACAGAGTATACACAGAGAGATAGTACCCGAGGCAGTATATACTGAGAGATGAAACATTTACATGCAAATTGACGATAAATCTTAAAGTATTTTAAGTAAAAGTTATAATCTGAAGAAAATTAGGCATGTTTTATTTTATGAGTGTCTTATTAACAGATACATTTTTACATCTATCTGTACATTAAGAATTACAGTCACTAGTCACTTTCTTTATTCCTTAAAAAAAGTATCTTTAGCAATTCCTTGACATCACATAACAGTTTAAGACCATTATACAAAACAACGAAGTTTTTCTTAATTTTCATTACGCCTTATTGATAAAGGTATTACAGGTGTAGAGTAACACATAACAAGTATACATCTGTGAAGAATAAATAAAATAAAAAATATCAATTTTTGATTTCTCTTGATATTCACAACTCTATAAATATTGCACAGTAGTCCTAAATTACACAATAAAAAAAATTGCTTTTCATTAAGTATCCCTTTAAACTGTAATAAATTAATGATAAATGTTTGAACATTTTTTCTGTATAGTGTTACCCTATGAAACTTCTCCTTAATGTATATTCTATTTGCCAAAGGTACAAGATTTCCTGCAAGATCGAGCATAAGTTGTACACACAACAGATTCAATCTAATTCCATTAATTTAGGCTGGATTTGACAGTAAGCTTGAGTACAGCCGTAAAATCTAAACTAGAGGTACTTCCAAGGCAAATCTCCATGGTTTGTATTCTTTTTTTTGACCCCACCTACAGACCATGGCTCAGAGGTCATATTCTGTCCTTTCTCCCCCACATGCAGTTGGTTACCATACATGTTACCTATGAAACAACTATGGCAAAAATTTCATTCTTTCGTTTAGGTGAGACAATCTAGGTGGACAGAGTATTACAATATCCACCTCACCATCCCATCCCCACCCAAGCATGGGAACAATACAAGATGGATTTAAAATTGCAGCCAAAAATGTGCTGTATGAAGCTGAAATCAATAGGTTACTGTGTATTCATTTATCATTTAAGGTAAACATAAAAATGCAACCCTACTTCAAGTGATGGAAATAAACATTCAAATCATGATAGCTGCCTATAGATGCCCTACTACATGTATCATCAATGGTACTGATACAGAATAAAAGAATGAAAGCCTGTCTCTATAAATTTCACTGAAGCAAACATGAACCACAAAGGCACTAGTCCCAAAAAATTTAGCTTGTTTGTTAAGGCTTTTGATGATCAAAACACTCAATGTACTCTATCAGGCAACCCTATTTACTGCTTCTAAAACATTCAGTTTTAAAAGAGGAGCACTATTGTCAGTTAGAGGTTTCCATTCTTGACTAACACATGCACCATATCTTTGAACACCAATGAAGTTCATGTAAAAGAGTACATTTCCAATCTGAAATGTGTTAATATGTACACTGAATACTGAAAGCAAACCTTCAAAAATAATTACCTAAATATGTCTATTAATGTGACATGAATCTATGATAGTGACTAGCAAAGTTTTAACATGAAAATGAGAACAGATCTTTAAGGAATTCTATTTTCGTAAACAAAAAATAAATGAATTTATCATCATCAAATGATAAGTTTCTGTGTGGTTGGGAATGGGAATCTGGTGTTAAACACCTATTAAAAATGCAACATTACGAAGGGGTGGGGATGGGAATCTGGTGTTGAACACCCATTAAAAAAAATGCAAGAATTCTGAAGGTGATTTCAGATGACATGATCACAAGTATTACTGATAAAAATCAATAACAAAACTATCCTGATGGTAAAATGCATCTTTTTGACATTTTGTGAAGCAAAATATGAAAATATGAAGCACTCTCCAATACAGTTTAAGGATTAGGACTACTGTAAATCTTGAAATTAGAGCTACGTAAAGAAAAAGACCATGAAAACAAACTATGAAAAAAATCTCTTTTGGTATGGAGATTAATATTAAATACTGTGAAGTATTTTTTGTGGGGTAAGGGCTGTTCTAGTAAAATATACATGGGACCCAGAAAGGCACTTTTAATTTAGAATAGTCTCCCATAGATG
The DNA here is from genome assembly GCA_016617855.1 of Megalonaias nervosa. Taxonomy (NCBI): domain Eukaryota; kingdom Metazoa; phylum Mollusca; class Bivalvia; order Unionida; family Unionidae; genus Megalonaias; species Megalonaias nervosa. Next base: position 66,006 of record JAECUM010005256.1, read on the forward strand.
CAGTTTAGAATTTTGCATTGTGTTCATATCAATTCTTTGTGTAATCTCAGTACCTGGCATATATTTTTCAAACAGTGCCTTCCCTGGGTACCATGGATGTTTAAATGGCATAGCCCTAAACAGTTCAGCTAAAAACCATTAATTTAATGACTCCAACAACAATCCAGTATAAACATTAGGACCCCTTCCCTAATCCATGAATTCAAGTACTTGGGAAAAGGTATGTTACTTTCATAACACAATGAATATCAATACCAACAGAGGTACTTGTGGTTTTTTTTTTAATGTAATGCTGATGCTTTCTAGGAACAGTTTATTGGTCTTAGTCATAAAAGAGCTCCTAGAACAGTAGCCTCTGTTGGCCTTAATTGAAATGTGTTGTTGACTATATTTACAATGTTTCAGCTTTAGAATAACATGATGTAAAGAAATAATTTAAAGTTCTGACAGCTGATAGAAAACAGTGATGGAATATATTAATGGTCCCCACCCACTCATGAGCAATCCATCAAAATTTAACACAAATTTTTACACTTATATCAATATATAGTGACTGCTTTACCACCAGATTGACCATTTGAAAGCTTTAATTATTTGATCTTGGCTGTCAAACTTTGATTTGCTGAAGACATAACAAATCTCTTCAAATGGCTAAAGAAAATTACATACATTAAATCTAAACGAGAGCTACTTCTGATTAATAAAATACACTGAGCTCTCTGTAGAATTTTTGAAATGGAAGTCAGGACTATATTTCCCCCAAAACTGTGGTCCTGTATATTGACAAGAGACCCAAGTGAGCTTGACATCACTCTACTGTGGACATCTAGCTAAAAGTGCAATGGAAGGGCAGTGGACAAAGCAATCTGGGTTAGTATAATGCTTTCTGCAATATAAAGATTTTATATTTATATAATAATGGCAGTTTTTGTGCCTGAATGCTTTATGTCAAATTTAGTCTAATATTTCCAAATGATTTTTGAGATCAGGTCATTTAAATGTTTTGCTATTTTTAGTAATCGTAGCTACATTGGATGGCACATTGACACAGTTTGTACAAACTGAAAGGTATTCATGCTTTCTGCCAAATTTGGTCACACTATTCAGCAGTTTTGGTGAAGTTTTGGACAAGTCATATAAAGGTTCTTCTATTTTTAGTAACAGTAGCCATATTTAATGGCAGATTGACATCACCTGTACAAATTTAAACACTTTATGCCAAAGAGCTTCCTGTCAAATTGAGTCAAATTCCAAACAAGTTATTTAATTTTTTTTTTTTGTATTAATTTTTAGCAACTGTAACCATAATTTTGGAAAGGCCTTCATACAAAAACCTGATCAAATTCTGTTTGGATGTTTCTTAGAACTAAAATGAAACAAATAACAAGTTTTCTATTTTTTGGCAATTGTGGTCTGATGGTGAAATTGGTTTTTATGCCAGGATGCTGTCAGATTATGTTTAGAGGCTGTTTAGTAATGGGAGCTTTATTTGAGTGTTTGAATAGGTTTTTCTATTTTTAGCAATGACAGTCACATCTGCTCACTGATCAGTATCAATTATGACCTGAAAGGTCTTCACATCAAGCTTTCTGTAAAATTTAACCAAATTCCATTCAGCAGTTATGAAGTCATTTAAAAGTTTTTCTAATTTTAGCAATGGCTGCTGTATTTGATGGCAGATAAGTATTTCCTCGTGAAAGCTTTGTCATATTTGGCCAAATTCTGTTAGTCACTTTTGATAGTAAAAATCTTTTAAAAGTTTTTCAATTTTAGTAACAGTGGCCAAATCTGATGATGGATGAGCATTATTTGTAAAAACCTGATTGGCCTTCATGTCAGGATGCTTTCTATCAAATCTAATCACATTCTGTCTGCAGTTCTGGAGATAAAGCTGTTTAAACAGTTTTATATTTTAAGTAAAGGTAGCCTGGAAAGGTCTTTAAGATATGATACTGCTATATTCTGTTCTGCAGTCTTGGATATGATGGGATTTTCTGTATAAAAAGAGCTCTGTGACACAAAGTATCAAATACACATTTCCTGCACCTGTACTTAACAAAGGAAAACTTCTGGAACAAGTACACAAATGGTCACATTAACATAAATCCTATAATCATATGATCAAAATCATATAAAGAACAAAAATTTAGCAAAATCTATTCGTCTCTATACCTACTTCAGTCCTCTTTGTATTCACTTAGAAATAATACAATCTACATGTTATACCAAATTCATCATTTTATTTACTCACATGACACAATTTGATCACAGCAGGTGCAAGTTTATTTAAAATAAGAATCCCAAAAATGGACTGACGCTCCACTGTCTGAAAAGAATTTCCATGAATTCATTAGAGGAAACATTTCTTTGTAACAGCCAAGTGTCTAATATTCTTGCAACAAAGATTTTCAAATTGACCATGGTGGCTTCCCTACTGAATGTAAGATCAGCATCATTTTCACTTAGAACATTAGACATCATTAAAACTTCTGATGAAAATCCCAGACCAATATGACCATCCATCCAAGAGTAGCAATAGCAAAATTTTCAAGAAGGCCATTGTGGTAGTCACCATTTGCATTTAGGACCAACTAGATATGATAAGAAGTCTTATGGTGAAAACTGTATGTCACTGACCATCAATTCTGGATGAGTAGCAACAACATGATTTTTTAAAGATGGCTGCATGGTTGCCATATTGGTTATCAGATTGGTATCATTTTCATTGTAAGACCAACTAGAAATCATAAGTCTTCTGGTGAAAACCCCATGTTAATATGACTTTTCATTTTGCGACCAGATTTTCAAGATCTCTCTAACATCTAAGGTCAGATAGGTACCAATTTCATTCATACCATGTGGATATCATAATTAGTCTTCTGCTCAAAACCCCATTCCAAAATGACTGTTTAGGAGTAGCAAAAACGAGATTTTCACAATGGTTGCCATTGTGGCCATACTGGTAGTCAAATCATTACAATTTTCGTTTAGGACCATCTAGACATTGCAAGAAGTCTTCTGGTGCAAACCCAATATTAATATGGCTTGTGTTCTGATAATAGCAAGATTTTCAAGATGACCATTGTGTTGGCCATATAAACATAGATTGGCACAATTTTCATTCAAGACCAACTAGACACCATAACAAGTGAAAAACTCATGTTGATATATATTTCTGTCCTGGAGGAGTAGCAAAATCAAGATTTCCAAAGTGGCAATAATGGATGTCAGATTGCATTATTTTCATTTAGGACCAATTAAACATCATATGGATATGACCAGCCATTCTAGAGGAGCAGTGACAACAATAATTTCATGAGGGCTACTGTGGCAACAGTATTGGATGTCAGATTGGCTCCATTTTCATTTAGGACTAACCTGGCATCAGAAGAAATCTTTAACTGAAAACCTCATGCTGATATGACTATCTGTTCAACTGAACAAGCAATAACAATATTTTCTTAATGGCTGCTGTACTGACTATACTGGATGTCTGCACAGAAACATTTTCATCTGGACCAACTAGTCACTGGGAGGATGAATGTGTAAAGTTTCAGGGCAATCCTCCAAGTTGTAGCAATAACAAACTTGTGCTACTGGGTAGATGGACAAGACAACAGGATATCCCATAAACTCTTTTAGTCTATGACCAATAAAAATGGCATGATCTAAATGTCATCCTTTTTTAAGTCTATATTCTTAAGGTATTAGAGTGTAAAGTGTAATTGGGGCATCTTTACAAGGAATTAAACTGATGCTATTGCATTGAAGGCTTGTGGGATTTAGCACTAAATACAGATGCAGTCAAAAGGAAACAAAAATAAACTTTACCTAATGACACATGCATCAACGAATTGTATACATCTAGATATTTATCTGATACAACAGGTACATATACATACACAGGGTTCAATCTAAGATTTAACCAGCTGGCTAGACACTGGTCCATCAAGATTTTCAAAAGAGGCCACAAAGAATCTGACTTGGGGTCACTACTGTGTCTTCATGACTTGGCTAGTTGTTCCATGAAGAAAAGAAAGAGGTACACCCCAAATTTATGCTTAAAATATTCTAATAGCAGAACACATTAATAATTTTATTATCCAAATGAAAAACTTATTACTCATGAATGAGCAATGAATTATCATTTGTGGACAGGTTACAGATAATGAAATATGGATAGCTTTGTAACATTTATCACTACACACTTACCACAATGATTTGCTTTTAATACTGCAATAATCTTTTTCCTTGTTTGTGAGTAATAATGGACCTTTTTTTATATACAAATGTTCATGTTCTAATTTTTTCTTGAATGATTCTGACTTTCATCAGATTAAATGCCAAGTGGTTCACATAACACAAACTAAAATATCAGCAGTGCTTGTTTATTTGTGTGCTTTCTCTTGATTTTGGATTACTGATCTTGCATATATAATAACCCTACTGAACATGTACAAGTGATGTAATATCTTGGAACCAGACTCATCACTAGGCAATATTGCATTGCATATTACATTGCCAAGCTTTAACTGTGTAGTATCTTAATAAATGTCTCAGATACTTTAACTACTGGAAACTTTACTGTCCAGAAAAGATTTATGTATTGAGACAGCCACATAAAACAAACACATCTCATAATTTTTATGCACCAAGGCACAGCCAGACATTTCTATGTTGCAAGTAACTTTATTTTTCGCTGATGTCATAAAATTTCATCTTAGATTGAACCTTGTGTACACATACAGATGGGCAAGTAGATCTCAACAGGGACTTGGATTTTCATATAAATAAATCAGATGCATTCAACATTAGTGAAGGTTTATAATTTGTACAATTCTTTCTACCTAAAGTACAGTACAAATTTCATTTCACAGATTAAATGTATACCTGTACACAATGAAATAGGATATTGGAAATTCAGCTGATATACAAAATCAATAGATCAAAAAGTAATTATAATCTGTACATTAGAAAATAGTCAAAATAGAACCATACATTTCTCTATTTCCTGTATACAGATCACACACTCAAACTGTACAAAAGATTTTATCAATAAAAATGCACCAGCACATTCTGCATCAATAATTTATCAAATGAGAAAAAATGGCATTAAAATGAATGGTAAAAATCTGTAATGGCAAGGATGATGTATGTTGTCTTTCTATAGGGACGATGATGTGTATCATGATTGTTCTGAATCAATGCTTCCTGCTTTTACTGTGCCTGCAAAATTTGTAAAATAAAAATGATACTTATTACTAAATTTCTGATAAAATTTAAACGTATTACAACACAGTATGGGTAGAAATATGTCATATATTCTGATTATGAACAATAACATTGCTGATTAGAACTTCCTTCCCCATCTCTACTGATAAAAGCAATAAAAAAATCCTGGTATATAGATATGTTGTCAATTATATAATCCAAGTATTTTTATATTTTCCCTAAAGGAGGTCATTTAGTGTGATTTGCAATTAGAATTAACACTTAAACAAGAGACTACCTTCTATTCAAGCTTGCATTTTTTGTTTTTACCTGAAATGTACAAAACCTGTATAATGAACTTAACAACTATAAAATGGGCCTTAATCTAGGGTCTGGACAGACAGGCATACAGAGAGATCAGTGTTTCAACCAGGTTTGAGAAAAAAGGAGCCCTGTATTTCCAAAATGGGCCAATATTGTGAATATAATTGGTAAACCTCATAACTGAATAATTATTTACATAGTCTATTTTACATATTTCTGCAAGAAAATACAAATAACCTTCTTTAAGATTCTCCTCTTGGATGCCTATGATCATCCTCCAACAGTGCCATCAGAAAAAGATCGCCTGATGGATTCTTTTCACTTGTATAAAAACAATCATTAATCAATTAGGACATTTAATGATTGGTTGGAGCATCTGTATCAGCATAAAAGTATTTTTAAAAAGTTCAGTTGTTTTGCACCACAACTGATGCATTAAATCTACTTTTTTGGTGGGACTTTGTTTGGCACAAATCCTTCAAGAACATGTCCTGGCTGAAGCAATGATGGTCATGTATGCCAAAGTGATCACAAAGTCAAGCTTCTGCAAAGGCAGACTTGACAACAATGTAATCACTTTGCAGACTTACTGCCTAGGTGGTCTTGACAACAAAGTAATCACTCAAGACCACCATGTCAAGTTTCTGCAAAGGCAGACTTTACAAAAATGTAATCACTTTGCTGACTTACTGTCAAGGTGGTCTTGGCAACAAAGTAATCACTCAAGACCACCATGTCAAGCTTCTGCAAAGGCAGACTTGACAACAATGTAATTACTTTGCTGATAACTGCCAAGGTGATCTTGACAATAAAGTAATCACTATGTCAAGCTCTGCAAAGGAAGGCTCGACAACAAAGTGATCACTTTGTCAACTTTCCATCAAGGTGGGTTTTACAAAAATATGTCTCGACTGCATAGCTCTTCAGAATAGTATGATACAGATATAATGTAGAGTCTATAATAATATTTGTGTGATAATGCTCTACACCTCTCCTGTTAGTGTTATAACTTGTGGTTGCAAAACAATTTAAGGACTGTAGAGTGACCCCGCTATAACATGCTCTGTTATAAGATGAATTTGGATATAACATGATTGTGGCATGGTTCCCAAAATTTCATAAAAAGTTTGTTATTTTGGGGAAGAGATTGCATAAGAACTCTAATACAATACGACCATGGTGTGGTCCTGAAATTTCATATACATGTATTTTTCTTGCACACTAAAAAATTTTTTCTTCTTCTTAAAAGTACAAAAAATAATATGTAAAAAGTTTCTTCAAGGATTGCACTGGGCTTTGCCACTGTAGCAAACTGACAATTATTTTCATCATTGGAGACAAAATGTACTATCTGGTAATTTTTTTTATATGACAACATTGTTGGCTGTTTAAACTTGTATATACAGTCTTGGTTTTAGAGTGGAGAAATTCAAAGGCACCATGAAAGGAAGCCACAAACTTGGATATAAAATGCAATGGAATCTATTGTTACGTAACAAATTCTTTGTTCATATTGACACACCATCTTAACAGTGCATTGTTATATCATAATCGCTTATGCTGACATCTGGCCTGAGTACCCTGTGCTGTAATAAACACGAAAAATCATGCTACCGGACTAGTTACAATCAACCAAAGGACAGCTGATTTTCTTTTTTTTAAATATACCCAGAGAAAAGTTTTCCCGAAACTTCAAAAAAAAATCATTACCAATGAAGGACCTATTATTCTGTATAAATACTAAGCAAAAGAAAAATAATTTTTTCACACTTAATGTTCTGCAATTATTTGATGTTGCTGCTGCAATAACAAATTGCATTTATTTGATCCTCACAAGGTTGGTTTTTAGCAGTTACATCAATAACACGTGCACCCTTCATCAAAGCAAGGTGACTTCAATCTTCAATGAAAACAAAGCACCTTTCATTAAAGGATGCCAGCACCAAACTTAAATATCCATCAATTTGAGTATACATCACGTTTTAAAATTCATGTATCATTGGAATCTGTTGCATTTTACCAAAATGAGTGGAACATTTTTATCCTGTTATGTAGGTTTCTTTTTTATTTCCTTATGAATAGCCTCATCCCCTGTGTAGCCTTAGCAAGATCATAGCTGTCTCCAGTTGACCAAAATCTAGGGCAATTTAAGTACATGCAGATGTAGCATGTAAATAACTACAGCCATGTTCTACTGGCTACAATTTATGTCATAGTGAATTGTTTAGTGACGTGTTTGTTGACAATGGGATATAGACTGAACAAGAATTACCAATTTTTATATACGTGTTGTGTTTTCTAACGGGATGAGACCGATACATGAATATTAAAACGTGATATATACTAAAATTGATGGATATTTCCTATACATGTACAGTACTTAACACACTATGGATTGTACTACACAAATGTAAGTTGTCAATATACAACTGTATTTCAGACTTGTTTTGTCTTCATTTAATCAAAAGCACATTTTTATGCCCACTTTTATTACCCCACCCCAAACCCCCTCCCTAACCATCATATTTTTGGGTACATACATCATTTTCTTCAGCTAAATGACTTGGTTGGTTATAACACAGTTCAGTACATAGCATGGTTTGGTTCTATGGACCCCAACCATCATGTTATGGCAGGGTCAAACTGTAAGTAGATGACCACTAATTTAAATATATTCTTAACCTAAAGTATGTAAAAGTTCATGAATTATTGCTTAAGGTATCTTAGCCCTAAAAGTCTCTTGCTACATTCAGTGATGATTGGAACTTTACAGTCCCCAAAATTATTTAATATCACAAGGGACTGTAGAGCATAGATAACCTTGGGTATATCATGTAAGGTCAATAATTATATTTAATTTCGCACAAATGTAACTTTAATTCCCCAATATCCACCCCTAATATTAGCAATACAAAAAGTACTAGTTCATGCTGTCCATGCTGGGGAAGATATTTGCGAGTAAGTATGTAAATAAATGCTGATAGATAACATTTATATTAGAACTTAAAAAATCATTAACAAACAGCCTGACATACCTTCTTTTTCTTTCCGTCTTAACCTCTTTCGCCTTCTATCTATAGAAGCTACCTCAGATTTGAGACTCATATATATCTTGCGCATTTCCGAGATTTTTTCCATCAAGAATGTTATCCTCTTCTCACCTTCGAGATATTTGCCCTCCTCTGCAAAATAAAGGAAAGTTTTACAAATTTTATGTTTTCATGAAACATTAATGTTCTGCCATGCTTTGATGCAATATATAAATTTCCAGCCAAAATAAGGAATGAATCCAAAGTCCCATGAATGGACTGGCACCCTACTGGGTGACAAATATTTCCAGGAATCCATAATATAACTTTTTTACTGCTGAGTGCTGAAAATATTCTGGTAGCCATATTGGATTAAGATTGGCAACATTTTCATTTACGCCCAACTGTTAGGGGCCATCTGGTGCCAATTAGATTATAAATTATAATCTGATGAATGAAATGAGTAAAGTTTTTGCATTTTTTTACATTCTTGATGTCTTTTTCTGCTTTTAAAACTGCGGGCCAAGAGGTTTGATTGGGTTGGGGGCAAACTGTTGGGGAGGTAGGTACATGCTTGAGTAATTAGGAGTAACAGCAATAACAACCTAGTGCTAATGGACAACAGACAAAAGACCATTGCATAAGCTCTTCTGGTCTATGATGAAGAAAGCTAAAAATGAATTGGTCAGTGAAGTTGGAACTATGTCACTGTAATCTGTTTTCTGGTAGAAAGGTGTTGTAATTATGAAGAGGCATCCACACAAAGTTGTACAAGTCTGCAACTAAAGTTCATGAGAAACTGACTGGAATATGTGCATATATTAATTGACATGAACTATATATTTACCATTTTATAAATCATCTAGACATAAATCGGAAATTAAGAGCATAATTAATGCATTCAAGTACTAGATTTTATATTTTAAGACATAATCAAGAGGTTAACAACATTACCCAGAGTCTAAATAAAAAGTCTGAGGTGTAATATTCCTTGTAAGTGAAATACTAGAAGAACTGAAGACAGCTTTCATTGTATTTGATTTGGTCAAATTTTCTAAATTTGGACTTTTGCAGGATTTCATAACTATTAATCGGTTACAAGCACATTAGTATTAGCACTCGGGCATACTTTTAGACTTGAGGGACACTTCAATAAATCCCAAATGTACTTACCCAGATTGAAATTGTATTTGGATGGTCGAGGTGATCCATTTCTAGCTGCATTGCTAAGCTGCATTTTAGAATTGCTGTTGTCACTGCTAGAATATGGTGGGCTGAATTTGCCAGACAAATTTGAAGCTTCCTCGCTGTCACTTTCTGCAATGTATAAACAAGGCAAAAAGAATTTTCAGGAATTCAAGATAAAAAGAAAATTTCTTCGTTTTAAGTACATGTACTGAGTGTTCAAACCATTTCTATTTTCAAATTAGCTGCCGTGGTAGATGTCAACTTGGCATCATTTTCATTAAGGACAAAGTACATGCTTAGTCTTTTGGTCAAAACCACACATAATAATGATTACGGTATCTATTCATGGGGACAAGAGACATCAAAATTGTCATGACAGCATCATAAGCCATACTGGATGAATGACTCGCACCATTTTCATTTAGGATAAACTAGGTATCATAAGCTTAGTGGTGAAAATCCCATGCCGATATAACCATGCATTTGGGTGCAGAGGTAAAAATATTTTTCAACTTGGCTACCATGGCGGTCACGTTGAAGCTTAATAATTTTCATTTAGGCCAATGAAAAAATGTTTCTGATCCTGGACATCCCTGTTTCTCATTGCTAACCCTAGCACTTTTTCCACCGTGTTTGTTTGTCTCTCTTTCTGTCTCAGTGCCATTTCATTTAGGACCAAGTGGACATTTCCATTCACAAGAAGTATCAATAAAAAAGATTTTCTAGATGGCTGCTGTGGACATATTGGACTTCAGATCAGCACCATTTTTATTTAGGCCCAGCTAGACATCATAAAAAACATTTCAGTTCAGGAGTAACAACAAAATTACCATGGCCTCTGTGATGGCTATATTGGATGTTTGAGCTGCTGCATTTTCAATTAAATGTGTTTGAGCGTAAAATTTTATGGCAATCCACCAGGTATATGTAGTTTATGGAGAGTACGGATAACAAACATGCTAATGGATGGAGGTATGATGGATGATGAGCAACAACCATCCATAAGCTGTTCTGGTCAATGGTCATTAGCGCTAAAATTCCTTTATGCCACTTGCAATCATGAACCTTGCTTATACTACATATTTTCACATACAGTATAACAAACATACACGTCCCCAACAATTCCCAAATATATAAGTTAATAGATAGAATACTGAAAGATCCATCAAAAATGTCCAAATCAGATGTAAATCTGGTAGCTCAGATTACATCCAGCAGGCCATATTACAAGTGTGTGTGTGATTTGGATTTTTAACATAGCTTTAACAATTTTTCAGTCATATTGCTATGATGTCTGCAGCGTGGCAGTTTATAGTGATGTCTAGCACTGGGGCATCATGCTGCAGACATGTACTGATGTAGCATGATGTCTCACCCAGTCACATTATCCTGACACCAGGACAACCAGTCCTAACACTAACCTCTAAATGCTGAGTGCCAAGTGAGGCAGCTGTTAGTACCATTTTTATAAGTCTTTGGTATGACTCGACTGGGGATCGAACCCACGACCTCCCGCATCCGAGGCAGATGCTCTAAGCACTAGGCCACCAGAGTGGTTACCATATTACAACTGAGTCTAACTATATGCCAATTCGATTTACGTGCTTTTTAACACCATTTATAATGAAAAAATAAGATTCAATTTATACAGTTGTCCTCATTTTGACACATCACTGGTGCCATGCACTGTGACTCACATGCAGCTCATGTACACAAGTGTATTAACTTGTTTGAAATTATACATAATCATTGCTTGAACTTACATGTATAATTTGTCTAAGAACTTCCTTAATTTACAAGTATTCAGTGGGAACAATTACTCTGATTTATGCCATAAACCTTAGGAATGCATCTATGGCATAAATCGAGCATCACTTGTACTGTATATACTTGAATACACTGCAACAACAAACAACACTGACCCTGTTCTGCTTTTGTATAATGCACCTGTTTCACTGATTACTCCTAATGAACTGCATAGACCTGGATCTGCCACTGCATTATGTGATGGCAGATCTGTGTCTATGCAGTTTGCAGGTAGAGCCGACTTACATGCAAGTATTGATGACAGGCTATTAATTAGATGACAATTAGTTTTAAAACTTGTTGTTTGATTTAAGTCATTAATACTTTCATTTCCAATTTTAAAAAAATATATATACTTTGTATAATAATGTATAACAGTAACAGCCTTTGTAAATCAAATGAATTCAGTGTAATGGCAGTCCAAACCCAGAAATCTTGTGGCAGATGGGTTCATAAACAATACTGTTGGATCTAGAACACTGCTATATAATGAATCCTTCACTACAAAGAGATTCAAATATACCCAAAACAATTAATACAGCAAAGGATTATGGTGGCTTGAACACACATAGTACTCTTGATAAGAAAGGTACAATCAAAATTTAGACATCTAAATGAGGTTCATTACTTCAAGCACACTTGATGGTGATGAGGCATAAGTTTACCAATTTTATTTTTTAAATTTACTGCAACACAATACATGTACCTCATATGACAGAGTTAGGAGAGAGATATCAACAGTTACAGTCTATAAGCGACACAGTCAAAACTATATATGCTACTGAAGCTTTTCTGGTTCACGAACTACCGTTTTTACTTGCTTATAAGTTGAGTCAAACTGCAAAGAAAGTTCCTAATCTTCCATAGCATAATGTGCCTGTAGATCATATTCTATGTTGTTTGTTCTACTGATTACTACTAACAAACTGCACAGACCCAGATCCGCAGGGCATTATGCAACAGCAGATATGGGTCTGTGCAGTTTGCAGTTGGACTCCACTTACAAGCAAGTATATATGGTAGATCTACCAGTATATGGAACAATCCTTGCAAGATATGATTGCAAATACAATATTCCAAAACTGGGAATTAACTCTGTACAAAAATGAAAAACTTGAATCTCATATGAGACATAAACTCGTCACAAATTTCATGAAATTATCTTTAATGGTTCTAGATATATTAACCAGCCAAGCATGTGATGGATAGACACAATTTGTAATAAAATTGGGTCCTACTCTTAAAATGCTAATAAACCTCAATTTTCACAAGACATAGTCAAATCCTGATATAAAAGTACACACAGTTTCATGACTATTCAAGATATAAACAAGTAAACAGAGTGTCATGGACAAACTCGAGTATAGTCAACCCAGTATTGACTGACATCTTTCATCAGTATTCACCTGTTCACAACAGCCATTCTTTTTCCCCTTCCCCAGCAGCCACATGTTTCCTTACCGGATAATGTTTTCCCCTGCCTTAAGCAGTTAACAGTGTATATACAGTGACTACTATGTCAATTCTGTACAAAATAAACTGAATTTTGCTTCATGAGGAAGACATTCTTTAGGTAAAGGAATCAGATGTCAACAAGTGTGCAGACATTTCTCATCTTGCTTATAGTCATAACTCAAGTCACACTGACAGTGTAACTCAAAGGTGCCAATAGGTTAAATTCGAAAGTGAGGCAGTGTTTATCACTAAGGTTGATGACAGAAGCACTTCAATTGCTGGATCATGGGAAAAGCAGCAGAAATGTGCCAGTGTGACTGGTATAGTTTGGTATCTTGATCTTTTTGCCTGTTAAAGCTATTTCTGAACAAAACATTTTTTAAAACTAGCATTCATTATAATCAATGCATGCATTTTCTGAATTACTTTTCTTTCCAAACTAAATCATTAATTAAATAACAAAATTGTGCATTTGCATAAATTTAGTCATGTTGTCAATCTTCCTTTATGTGCAACAATGGTGCAAGTCAGTAGTAAAATTAGTGTTTTGTGATGATGCACAGAACAAAACTAAGATCAGTGATTATTTTAAGTCATTGATTATTTAGTTTATGGGATTGATTAAAGTGTGCAGGATAGAAATTTTGTGTGGAACAAAATCTGTAGAGAGAACAACATATATGCATATTTTATTATTAGTGAATAGTGCATAAAAATGATCTTAAAAAATGATGATATTAATAATAATAATAATAATAATAATAATAATAATAATAATAATAATAATAATGATGATGATGATATTGATATTAAGTGCATGGTATCTGTTGAAACAGTGTACAGAGGTCACCTGTATACAACAGCCAGTTTGATTTTGGCAATGGGTGGCCACTGTTGATGGGTTTGACAGTATATCACAATTGTAAGAAAAACATTAATTTACAGCTCACAAGCAGAGATGGAAGCTTAAGTAAATATCCACAATTTCTGCAAATATGGCCTTTTGACTTCCTTTGACTTTTTGAATACCACCTCGTTTTCCAACACCACTACAACCACCCAATGGTATATCCAAAATCAAAATATATGGATGAAATAAAAATGACCATCCTCTTTCAATTGGTGTACACAACAGTAAAGGTGACAAAAAGAACCAATTAAAAGAACCAATTCCCACATGAACACAAAGACTAGATGAACCTGATAATCACAATACATACACAAACATTAAAAACATAGTATGGAAGGTTCACTCATGACGGCTGAATATCATTCAGCCACTTACCAACTAAATTTGGAACAGAAATTTTTACAGCACTCTATAATCATGTGTAATTTGATATTCACTGAATAGTTACAATAAAGCACGTTACAACATGGTTTTAACTCATAAATACAAATCTCCTCCATAAAATAAGAGAAATCTGGAGTAGACAATGCAAAGACTGTTATAGAGAAAGATACTTAAGCCTGTAAATTTGTTCCCAGTGACCTACTTTTACATCCACATACCAATTTTCATTAATGTAGGTGAAATAGGGTCTAAGATATCAAGAATAGAATAAACAGCACAAAATACATGTCACTCACACATAAAAATTAGGTTACAGTGGCCTAGATTTTTTCAGTTACCCTCCTGGAGATGCTTCCACAATCCAAATTTCACAGGTGTTGATAAAAGACTCCAAGATATCGTAGGTGTAACAAATAGCTAAAACCTCAAAAGACACTCAAACAAGAAATTTAAGACACAGTGATAAAGGTTTGATATGGTAGTTTTACTCATCTTGATATGAATCCCAGGTGCAGAAAAATATGGTGCATGGTTGCCCAGGACAACCAAATGTTTGGATCAGGCAACCAGGCTTCTCAAGATCTGTACCTGATCAGACAACTGGCTACCAGAAGCTTATAAGGTGTGTTTATTTTGTGGTAAGGTCAATAATAGTGGGCTCTAAATAGCTTTTCTTTTCCTCTGCTAAAGCTGAGAGCAGTTATGCCAGGTATCACCTGTGCCCAATAATTACTTGTGGCAATCTCAGTTCCACTGGCTGATTAAACATAGGTAACCAAAGCAAGGCTGAGGTACTATGACCTTATTTGCATAATCATGTGATTGTACAAATCTCCAAAGCAACACAAATTGTCACTGGTCAGAGTTTCTGACTAGAACCAATCAAATTTACTTTATTTTTAATTCATATTCAGGAAATCTCTAATATAGTCTTTTTCATAAGGAATTTACATGACACTTAATTTAAATGAAACTCACTACACACTAAAAATAAAACCCACTTACAAGCCTCTTAGGCAAATGCTTACCAGTTGGACTGCGAATTTCCTCCCCAAAAAAGCTGTGTCTTTTAAGTTGTTTTAGTTTGCAAGTAACTGGTAAAGGTTTTAAGTCAAGGTTTGTTTTATTTCCTTTGGAAATACTGGATGGTAAAATAAATTCTATATCGACTACACCTGACCTCTTTATCCACATATGGTCTTCTTGACCTCATTTACCAATAAAGTTCCAATTACACAAAGCAAAGTTATTCTGAAAAACTTCTCTGCCCTTGCATCAACATAGCAATTGTCTTAAGTGTAACTGAAACAGGATCTTCTATACAGAAAATGTAATGAACAATTAACTACAAATAACTGTAATTGCATGCATATACTTGTCATCATATTGGATTTTCATTTAGCTTTTACAGAAAATATAGGTATTATTGACCATAATGCTTCTATAGGTATAGTATGACAGAATTTGTAATTTTATCTTGAATTTGGACTGTCCACAGCTAACCTGTTAAAGCCTGGAAAACCATTAACATTTTCTAAAAAAAACTCACCCATTGGTTTTCTAATTCTTTCTTGTAAAGATTTCCCATGGCAGGATCGTTTTCTCCGTTTAGGCAGTGTTAAGTCATCTGATTCCCTATGACGCTTAATGGGCACAGGAATATCAATGCTTCCCTCTGACCCTGCCACAATACCACTGCTGCCACTACTCCTATTGGAGGAAGGACTTACATTACCAGCTGGAGATTCTCCTCCCGTGAGTTGACTATTAGTGTCATGTTTAGAGTCTGTCTCCTCTTCTTTGCAAGATGAGGAGGCATTCTCTTTGATTTGTTCGTTCTGAGTCATCTGCTCAGTGATTTTACTGTCTTTAGCACTTGATTCATCCTGCTCAGGAGAAGTTGGTGGAGTATTTACAAGAAGCACTCGACTAGAGGTTTCACATTTGCCATCCTCCTTTGGAACAGTGGAATCGGAAATGTCCAAAATGTCTTTAAAATCTTTTTCAACATGTGACACTGAAGGAAGTTCAGATTTATAACCTTGAGACTCAGAGACATCTGACTTCTTTTCTAAAGCTGGTTCTGGGCTTGCTGACCTAGAGCAAATTTTCTCCTCACACCGTAAGTCAATATCAGCATTTTCAGAATCTTTTGTATATGTGAATGAACTGTCTTCAGGCAAATCTTCTTTTTCATTAGAACTGTCTTTGGACTTTGCTTTCTTTACTGGTTCTTTAGATTTTAAAATGGTACCCTTTTCTCCTTTCATTTTTGAAAATTTTGTCTCTTTTTTTGCAACTATCTTGTCCTTGTTTAATTCATCCACACCAATTTCCAACTGCAATTTTTTCTTAGTTTTCTTTTTCACTTTCTTTTTATCATTCTCTAAACTTTCTTTATTCACTTCCTCATTCTCATCTCCTCCACCTCCTTCATCAAACTCTATCTCCTGCACTGAATTAGAAGGATCTTCCTTGAATCTCTTGGTCACAGGTTCACCAACTACATCCTGTATGTGAGATTGTTCTAAATGCACAATTTCAGGAACATCCTGAAAACTTTTTTTCTCTGCTTTTGTCTTCCTCATTACTTTAGTTTCTGTTTTCCTCCCCTTTGGTATTTTATCCTTCTTCTCTGCTTCAGTGTCTGACTTCGCTTTTTCTTTCAAATCCTTTTCATCTGAGACATCACATGGCACTGCTTTATTCTCGTGGCCTGTAAACCTGTCCTCAAATGACTTCCTTCGCTGTAACATAGGAGGTGATACTGAGGTGTCAGGAAAACAGTTCTCAGGTTTGGTCAACTCACTCTTATTTTCCTTGTGAATTTCTTCAAGCAGCACGTAAGGTTTCCTTCTATCCCGAATCTTGTAATCTTTTTCCAAAGCTGGGTCATCCTTGAAATCGTAAGGTGATTCCAGCTCGTAAGATTTATATGGAGATGTTTTTTCTTCTCCAGGTTTCATTACTTTCTCACTGACGTCCCCTTTCTTTGAAAAACTTAATCCCTCATCCACTTCCCACTTAAACTCTTTTTTCACTCTCTTTTCACCCTCTTTTTTCTTCTCTTTTGCCATTTCTTTATCCTTTTCTTTTACTTCAGCTTTTGGGGAATTCTCTTCAACATCAACCTTTTTCTCTTCTTTCTCATTTACCTCTGGTGTTACTTCTTTCTCTGTACTGTCTGAATGTGCATCTTTATCGTTTTTCTCCACCACATCACAAACCTCCTGTTTCTGGACAACGGAAAGGAACTCGTTTATTTCTAGATTGTCAGGTTCCAAATCAAAACTTTCATCTTTCATATCCAAATCATTTTTCCCTTCCCTGTCAAGACCTTTGTCCAAGTCTGTGATTTTGCTAAGAAGAGGAGGACTTTTATCTATATCACTATCCATCTCAACACTGTCTATCATTTTATTCACTTCCATGGAAGTATTTTCCTCCTCCTTTTCCAGGACTTCTTCAGTTTCCTCCCTGTTCTCTTTCTTTTTCTTGTCCCTGATTGGACTTTCCTCTCCAAATGCCTCCTTTTCAACTTCTCCTTCATCAGACTGGGCATTATCCTCAGAATCAGAACCTAAAAACAGACAGGAAACATTTTATTTATATGGCTGGTGGAGATATTTCAGGTATAGTATGGGTAACAGCAAAATGCAGCAATCTTACATGTGTGGCAACCCAAAATATTTTGATGTGCATTAGGACTAGAAATAATGTCAATACAAACACTTGTGTGCACTGTGATGACAACCAATATAGGGGGTTGATCTGGTCTTGTGTTAAAAGTTTACTTTCTGAAAAGAATTTCCAGGTTTCCAAGATAAGACCAATTCTTTTTTTAACTGCTGAGTGCTCACAAGCATCTCTGATATTCTGGAATGACAAGATTTTCAACTAAGCCACTGTGACAGTCATACCGGATGCAAGATTGGCACCATTTTCATTTAGGACAAACCAGACACCATTAGGAGACTTTTGGTGAAACTTGTGTTGATATGATCATCCATTCAGGAGAATTAGTGACGTGATTTTCAATTTGTTTACTGTGAAAGCCATATCTGAGATCAGATTGCCACCATTTTTATTCCAGACCAACGTTATAAAAAATTAGTCTTCAAATGAAACCCCATGTCAATAAGTTACATTTTAAACATTGCAAGTGTATATTATTTACTACAAATGAATATCAAAGTGGAAATGTAACTATACTAAAAACATGGCTTCATTACTGTGTTTATTCCAGTTAAAATCAGGAATAACACATTCAATATTTATATTTGTAGAAGTAACATTTATTAGTACAAAACAGCAAACAGTCAGCTTGCCATTACACTAATGTACTTTTTTCATTTACAAAAGGCTGATTGACACATTTTGTAACTAGTTTACGCTTTTATTTTATTCAAAGAAATCTCAGCAAACTTGCACACTGACTTAATGAGACCATGTTGAGCTTCTCTTGAACAGTGCATAGTTATCCTACTTTTTAAACATGAAAAGCAATCCTCTGAGGCCGAGGTCTCAGAAACGCTTAATCACGCGTATTTGGATGCATATTTATTATCTGGGATGCAGAAAATCACATAAGCGGAAGTCCTCTGTACACATGTAGTAGCTTGGTGGTAAATTCAGAGACTTACTGTCCTGCTTCAGCCACCTGCTGAGTGGGAAAATGTGTTGATCAATTGATCACTGTAGCTGTACTGATATTTACAATGACAATTCAGAGGCAGAAAGACCCCCTGATAAGCATATTGCCATTATAAGAGTACATCAAAGGAACATGATGCAATAACTGGGCAGCAAGTTCAAAGACTTCGACTGGCTACTGGGTGGGAAAATGTGTGGATATTTACAATGATTGAATTGAGGCAGAAAAACCCAGAGATGTATATGTGGTAAGAGTACATCAAATGAACAACTTCAGTGTTCATTACTGTGTTCACTTCCGAGGTAGATGAATGTGACCTCCAAATCCAAACATGTTGAGACTTGGACAAAATGCTATTTTGACAAGTATTTTGGGATTAAATGGCAGATTGACAAAGATTTAATGAGATTCAGAAGAGTACAAGTTGCTAGAACAGATAGTGCAAACGGAACAGTAGCCAAGTGTGAGAAAGTGTGTGATGCCTGGCTTAGTGTTTGGAATAGGACCTTTCCTTGGATTGACAAAATTCAGTCTCATTCTGATGAACAACATCAATATGTCAGTGGTGTAAAGAATGTGGAAATTAAACTCAATGGCAAATTGTAAAGCTCCACATTTTCAGGGAGGGGAATGCAACTTTTGCTGGTGGGTCTATTACCAAAATGGGAGACCTGGACTCGTAGATTTAAAATCCTAGCGAGACCTCTGTGAGATATTAAAATTTAAATTCCAGATGACAGCCACTTCTGTAAAATAAAACCCACAACAAAAAACACTCAATTTACAATTAAATGCAAATGTGTTTTGTCCTTGAAAAGTAATGACCCAGCCATGAGTCTGAATATACATGTGCTCAGCTACGAACTTTAGTTCAATTCTGACTGCATGTATACTGTATGGGACTGGTCATTTAATTCATTGTTCTTTCCAACTAGGGAATTGTTTTATTCTTTCATTCATCACAGGATAATTTGTTTTAAATAATATAACCCTTTGTAAACTTGAATGGTCTCTCCATAATAAAGAATTGGCTTCAGCAGATGATCTGCAGAAATAAAGACAGTGACCACTGTGAACACTTATTAAAATGGAGGGGATTAAGTCCACCACTGTGATTTATGGGGTTCCGAAAATACAAGTGAGTTGTACTGTAGCCATGTTGGATGTCCAAGCAGTACCATTTACACTGAGAACTAGACCATGGGATGAATATATATGTAAAGTTTCAAGCAATCCTGCAAGTAGTTTAGGAGTAATAATACTAACAAACTTATGCTAACGGATGGATGGACAATGAACTATGGACAACAGACCATCTGCTATGACCAGTAGAGCTAAATTAATGTTGTTGGCACCAAAACAAGGAAACCCTACACTCCAGATCCTTGTCTCAGTGTCAACCCTATCACTGATTCTATCTTTCTCACCTTGTGTAGATGAATCAAACATTCCTGATGTTTTCCTTCTGCGTCTCTTGGCTAGTTAAAGAGAAATATATTTTAAAAAGTAAGATTTAGCCCATAGTTTGTTTAGTGACTTTTGATATGAGAACAAGAAAATTGATAAATGATACTATTAATGAAATAAGCATGTAAATTAAACATTTAGATTTAACAGTAACTGTTATATTCCTATTGGAATTAAAAGACAAATTATCAATGCAATGATAAGCACACAAAAATATGATTGTTCACAACCCATTAAACAATTCATTTTGACCAATGGCCATTACTCTTTCAATGTGGTCACAATTTGATGATCAACATAGACATCAAAGATTTCGCTGACACAATTAAAAGCAAATTCGAATGAAATTAAAGCAATAAAAATGTGTTCTTAGATCTTCGATGGCTTGTCAAATCCCTTTTTGCATGATTTGCAGTTACACATGTAAGACAAACTGTATCTGACATCGTTTATCTGTTTCAACTTTGAGCAACTCCAGCTAGACTTGAAGGTGAATTGGCATCTGCGTTACAAATTAAAATGGTGTTCAAGCTAGGACTTTGTTTATCACATCTGTCTGTTATGGCACAGCAGCTCTGGAGAGAGATCTTCTATGACTGATTCATTAAAATATATTTTAGTAACAACAAGCTGGATTTAATTTTTAGGTTTTTCATCTGGTTGCTAGGAAAGCCAAAAGAAAAGTCTAATTGAAATTGGCTCAGCTGATATAGAGTAGTTTAACATTTTTTTTTTTTACCCCGTTGCTAAGGAAGCTACACCATGGTTAGGAAGCCAACCAAGGGCATACCTGGACTGGGTTAATAAAGGACCATAACAATAAGAAATATGAGCAAAACATACTTGTAATTAAGATCTTATTAGTATTTGTTTGGGACTTTGCAGCAGATATTACTGAAATTAAATAGACACTGGAGTATAGAGTATTTACAGGTTTGTGAAAGGACTATCTGTTGCATGGATACCATTTATATGTCCACTTGTGCCTTTAAAACAAGAAAGAAAAAAAATAGTTTGAAAGGTGCTTACGAGGAAGTCCGTCAAGAACCTGGAATTCTGTGCTGTTGGAGCGAGTTGGCCGAGATTTAGATGACTGTGATGATGATGTAGTAGACGATAAGGAGGCAGGAGATTTGGCTTTGATGCTACTGCTAATATCAGGTGACAGGCTTGGGTGAGAATGGTTAGGTGGACTGAGAGGTTTTGTTGCTGGTTTTGTCTTACATAGGACCTTTAAAGAGAGACAGACAAACCCAGATAAATCTCTAGGTTTGGATTTACCATATGAAGTAGAAAACTTAAAATGGAGTTTACATACCTTACCTCTGTAGGTTTTGCAGTCTCCAGTAGCTACTGTAAATATTAATTATAATGCAGTAAATAATTCTAATTTGAACAATCTTGACAATGAAATGCTGTCCCCTTGTCACACAATAATTTTAATTTTGCTCTTTTATCTTTGGTTTTCGATTTAACTTTGCATCAGCTCAATATAGCCTGGATTATGCTGACATGCTGTTAAATGACATGCATACATGTACAAACTATACAAAGAAACTTGTATAAATATCTGTGACATGTCATAAAACAAAAACCTTTTCTTTGGTATCAAAGTAGTGGTACTGTATGGAGTTCAGACATTTTCCTATATCTGGGCAAAATATGGACTCCAAACCCAATCCAAAAATGGTGATTTTCCCAATTTTGATCTAAAAATTCCCAACTCGAAGGTAAATACTTAAATGATGCTCCTCTTGACGTATGATTGTTTTTTTTTTAATTTTAAACATAGCTTTAAAAAATTTTCAGTCATATTGCTATGATGTCTACAAAAGGCATTTTATAGTGTTATCTAGCACTGGGAGCATCATGCCACAGACATGTAGTATGATGTCCCACCCAGTCACATTATCCTGACACCAGGTCGACCCTTCCTAATACTAAACTCTTAACACCGAGTGCCTAGCAAGGCAGCTGTTAGTACCATTTTTATAAGTCTTTGGTATGACTTGGAAGGGGTTTGAACCCGTGACCTCCTGCATCTGAGGCAGGCTCCTCTTGACATACCTGGAACTTTAAAGATCAACATTAGTATGATGAATCATTCTGTTTGTCCGTGCCTCTTATCCTTGAATGTTTGATCCCCAATATCAACAACCTTCTTGTTTACTCCAGGACGATACCATCCACAGGCTGAAGCATGTCTTGTAAAACTAATGCCTGATTCCAATGTCAAAAGGGTTCTCTTCCTTATACAATTTCCAATTCCATGGGCCCACTCAAAAGACCAACAAAAATCCCTGACTTGATAAAAGTCATTATCTTAAAATCTGTGTATGAAACTATCACTGCTCACCCTTAAAAACCAGATTTTACTGGGTGAAAGTAGCAAGCTTTGTGTATCCTTAGTGTGACAGGCAGTATTACAAGCATAGTTGACACTTCAGTAATCACCTTGATAACTCATTAAAACTGACTCTCACATGAAAAGCATGCAGCATGCAGTCCACTCATTCAATTCATATACTCATTCACAAATGCAATACATAAACTACGATAGTCATTAATATACAGGGTAAATAAATCACTATTATGTGTTGTGGTCTCATAGATTACCAAAAGGAAAACTATGGTAGCCCAGAAGAAATTTTGGCAGACCATATTTTTCAGTGTATAGATGTATACATTTAATACACCATGAAAACATGATGACACATAAAATTATAAGGGCATAAAAGGTTCAGAAAAAACAGAAAGACAAACAGTCCAAGTACAAAAAAAATGTTTAAGCAATGATGTTTTTTTAATATTAAAAAAAAATATCATCATATATTTGTAATATAAACATGACAAACATTCTATTGAAACTGTTTTTTTGCCCAATGGCTACAGAACAGTACACATGCCTTAAACATTAAAAATCCATTTTCAGATTTTGCAAATGATGGAAAAAAACCAACCATAAACAGTACCTTAAATTATAAATCATATGAAAATAAAATCTTAAGCATGTGTACAAAACCTGTGCTACTTCACAGCTTGGTCTGTTGAGATCTGTCCATATCATGGATGCAGTAGACAAGTTCATCAATCTTTGCAGTACACTGTTACATGAGGTCCAACATCAATGATAAAAACTATAAACAGAATTGCTAAAGCAAGTGTGGCCTTTAGCAGATTATGCTCAAATGTGTGGGAGCATAGGGGCATCAGTTGGCAAACAACACTGCTGGTCTACAAAGTTATTACATTGCCCACCCTGCTGTATACATGCGAAATTGAAAACAGATTGATGGTAAAAGTGATTTCAATGGTGTTGACCTTGAGAATATGTATGTTAGAACATGTAAAAAGGGTAAAACTGAAGACAATTTTGTTCACACTGGACACAAGGATTCCTCGTTCAGCCAAAATATATACCAACATGTAAAACAGGTATTCCAGAGACTTCTTGTTGTTGTTGTTGTTGTTGTGGGGCTTAATGCCATTTTTCAGCACATGATATGCTATACATGGCGGCCAGTGTTAATGGTGGAGGAAGAAACGGAAAGAACCCCCGACCCACGAGAAGCTACTGGCAAGCTTTCTCACATATCCACATTCGCCGAATCCTAGACTCAAACCCTCGCAAACAGTGGTGAGATGGCAGTGATCTGTAACGGAGAGCGCTTTAGACCACTCGGCCACTCGGGGCCCCTCCAGAGACTTGAAGTGGAAACAATTATGAATGAAAAACAACTAGTATGATTTATACCTGATTGTGCATCAAATATGCAGCGTAAACAAAATTAAAATAGGTATGTATATATAACAATTCAATTACTATATTCCACTTATTCTTTAAATAATAATGACAATTTATAAAATACTATAATAAATACACTTGTTAAGTATATTTAATTTGCATTGTTTGTTTGTTAGTTTTTTTCTTATTGTTTTAATTTCATTATATGCTATTGTAATGTAACATTGTATGTTTGACTTAACCTTGTCCAAAATCAAGTTTATTTTCTACTTGGCCTGAATTATTGATTTATAAAAAAATTCTGTAAACAACTAATACATAGCTAAAATATCCTCTATCTGTATTTGTTTAATATTAGGATTATTATTAATAGAAGTAAAGATGTTTAAGTGGGTCTGGGTCTAGGTTATTGGGATTCCCCTGGTATACCTGACATATTTCATGTTCTGTATTATAATTTCAGTAACAGACCTTCTAATTACAACTAACATTTTATCTTGTAAACATTTAGAACCTTCCAGACTAGAATTTTCCATTAAGTAATAGTTTTTATTAGAAACTGCTAATTGTGACCTGAGGTCAAGTAGTTACTGGAAAATTTATTCATTTGTGCTTTAAGATCTAAAAGAATCAACTGTATTATTGTCGAGTCCAGTAATTCATTTGGGCTGGAATTTATTTCTTCAAATTATTTAACCCTTCACCTCATTTAAGTGCCTTTGGACGCCTCTACTCCATTCTCATGGAAGCGCGTTTTGATGCCTGCTGTAAACATAGCCATTTTGAGCTGGTTTTCATAGCACCACCTTCGGGAAAAACACCCTATTAAATACTTCATTCATCAAGGTGAATCACCATTACGTATGATCATGTGGTGGCTGTGTAAGCTCTAGTTGTAATCTGCTATTTAAAATAACAGGGTTGGATTATCCACTCTCCAAAATGGAGGCTGCAGATTTCATTCAGTACTTCTGGAGTTTGCAAGATTAGAATCACTACTATGAAAGCTTAAAAAACTTAAGCAAAGTCTCTGATATTGACGTAGGCAACAATGAATTTTATAATTTATCAAATTCAGATGATTTAGTGATGCAGACATAGACAAAGGACTGGTAAATTTTTGAGTATGAGAAATGGCAGCTATGGTTGGTTACATAGCTTCACCGGCTTGACAGTGAACAAGTTCTCTCAAAATTTCAAAGCACATTAAATATTCTTCCACGAAAAATAATTATACAGCTGTAACGATCAGAGTTTACTCTTAAACCTTTCTATACATAATATATGTGTACCAAAAATGGAAAATGGTTAAAACTGATGCTGAATGTAACATATACTACACTGCTATAACAGTTAAAAGGCAGGCCTATGTGTATGTAGTTAAATAGGAAACAGATGTTCTATATATACTGCACTGCACTGAGTAACTTTGCTACATGTATATCAACTGCCTAGAAAACCATACACTATGAGGTAAAGGGTCAATTCATGTGATTTTTTCTCTTGAAATATAGAGTGCTAACAAAAAATATTATTTTTGGACAGAGACATTCACTGGGATTTATATTGAATTCAAAACTGGAATTATGTTACTGTTATTCAACAAAAGACTCTTGGTACAACACCACAATACAGGCCACCACAGACATCAAAACTTTCAGGGGTGGATTTAATTTGAATGTTCACAAAAGTTTATTCAGAACTTTTATTATTAGGACTTGTGTCTGTAATTCTAGGATTATACTGGGATTTAATTTGCAATACCATAAGTTCTTTTTTTGTTAACTTCCACTTCATATTCTAGGAAAATAAATTCTTTGTTGAATTTTACAAAGCTTTTCGCTTCTCACTCTTTCCAGCTACTCATTTCAAAATCAGAGAGTAATGTACTGCACATAAAGATCTACATAATAATGAAAAATATTTATTCATAATTGCATTAATTATTAATGCATAAATTGTAGAGGTCTATATAACTTTAAAAATATTTTAACCAAGATAAGAAGTATATGATTGTGTGTATATCAAATAATGCAAATTTAAAACTGAAAACATGTAGGTGCAAACTGGTTTAAAATAAATTTGCACTTATATTCCTTCAAGTCAAAAGTCTAGTTTAGCAACATTTCTAAAAGATGACTGGCACCATCTCATCATCGCCTTGATTACAGGATGTAGTTAAGACAGCATCAAAACAAGATCAATGACTCTGCTCTTGGGATTTTAATACAAAAGTTTCCAATATATACCACAAAAGTACAAAACAAAAGAAGCCATTACAGAGAGTTTTCAGCATGCTGGACACAAGATTAACATTAACAACATGAATATGGGGAATAAGATGACTGCCACATTTGACAGACAGCCAATGAGGCATTTCTTGATGGGGTATTGGGCATTTTATCAGTTACAGATAATGACCCATAAGAACCCAAAATCTCAGCCTGGCCACAGAGGGACATGTAACTATATATGTTCTTGCAGAACCTCAAGGTAATTTGTCAACAGGAAATATGATGAAGAAAGCTTCATGCATACAATAAATTTAAAGATATATTACTGCATGTGTATTCAAAATACTTGGAATAATTTTTGACTGTTGAAATCCTCATGAAGCTTTCTTTGTGTCTACACAAGAATGAAATCAGTTTGGCTGATGCTTTCACATGAGTCTACTGACTTGATATGGAGCATGAATACAAGTTTGTCTCACTATTTTCAGCATAAAAAACTGTTGGTATAATTACTATAAGATGTTGAAAGATTTATTTTTTTACAGAGAGGCTGAGGACACTGCAGAGGTCCTTGACACTGGGGAATGTACGACTCTGTATTGCTTTCAAGGGCCAGAAACCCAAGCCTGTGAACAAGGCTTGACAACCATGTAGGTATTTTGCAACTTAGCTCCTCATGATCACCGCCCTGTGATAGAAGCCAGCCAGATTAGTGGGTTTATTAGCTGGCTTTGCCCTGTGTCAGACAGTATATTAGGTTACCTTACAAATGTCTTGTTAAGTTCCTTACAATTTTTTTGTTTTGGAGTTGATGGTTATGTTGATAAAGTTCCGAGTTTGTGTTTCTTATTAATATTTTATTACTTTTGTGACACTGAATATCAGGCTTTCTGAACTGAAAAAGTGATGAGAATGAATAAAATTGTTTCCAATGTTTTACATTATCTTTTTAAAAGCTATTACAGCTTCTGATGTTTAAAAGTCAGAGCTATCAAGACCCACTTTAAGGATGTCCTTTCTGCTGAGGTATCACTGATTCTGGAGGAATGGTCAAAGCTAAAGCTATTTGTGTGTAAAAAGCTATATTGTTAACATTAGTCTATGAGAAAATACCATGGTAAGCTTAATATTTTGATTTTGCTGTGGGCCACTAAAGTTAGTTCTGGCCTAAACATTTTGAACATTTGCTGGCCAAGTGGGCCAGTGGATTGAAAAATTAATTGTGAAGACTGTGGTGCCTAGAAAGGATTGACCGAAGGATGAAATCACATTATGACTGACATATATCCTTAGCAGCCTGACTTGATAACATTCACTAATATGGTGAACTTCACAGCTGCAATGTCCACCATGCTAAGATCATCATATGATGATACAATAGCCCTGGAGGACTCTCCTGTCCTTGTTTAAGTCCTGGATATATATTCTTCTGATCAAATGAGTGACAATTTTTCTCAATGTACAAGATGTCTTTGTTGTCCAAATAATTGTATGATCCCAAAGCAGGAAATAAACATGTAGTATTCTTAAGCAGAGGACAAGGCAGATGTTGCAAAAATAATAAAGTTAAATATATGCATGAAAACTGGGAAAAACACAATACTGAAAAGTAGGCCAGGGGTCAAGGGGGCCACTCAGGCCCCCTTTTTGGGTCCAGGGCAAAGCCCTTGTGGGTGGGTCAAGGGGGGAAAAGCACCCACCCACCCACCCCCAGAAGCTGAAAAAGGAGTAATTTTACACTATATTTTTGCATGAAAATTTTTAACTGTACAGTCCAAAATTCTGATTGTTTAAAAAGATGCATACAACCATTGAATCATTAATACATAAATTTCTCATTGCAAATTTTGAAGAAAACAAAAAAGTGCTTCCTTTATTTCAACACAATTTTATCCATTATTAATCTGTAAATGTGAAAATTCTGGGGCTGAACACAAAATTTAAATAGAAATGGTTGATAAATCAGGATTTATTTCAATTTTATATATATATATATATATATATATATATATATATATATATATATATAATAAAAATTCGGCTGTTAATTTAGATAACCTAATTCAAACCCCTATTAAATCGTCAATCTTTGTGTCAACTATCCAAGAGATACCACTGCACATCGCATTATTCAATGCCCAATCAGTAGGACCACCAGAAAAGTGCACAGAAATAGTTAATTTTATCAACAATCAGAATATCGACATCTTTTTCCTGACAGAAACATGGCTAAAAACATCAGGTGATGAACCCAAGTGCGCGGACCTAACACCCACCGTTTACTTCATCAAGTCGTTTCCCCGCCACTCTTGTGGAGGTGGAATTGCTGTCATCACAAAGAACTCCATGATCAATCGTCTTAACCACACTACAACCTTCAATTTCTACCACACATCATTTGAACTAGTCCAAACCACACTCACACTGGAACAAAGGTCAGTCTTTTTTCTGCCTCTACCGCCCTCCTCCTAGTAGAAAAAACAAGATGACTGAATCTCTCTTTTTGGAGCAGTTTCCGAATCTCCTGGAGTATGGAAATTTGATAGGTGGCAACCTGATTATTCTTGGAGACTTCAACTTTCACTCTGACTGTCCTGGAAACCCATACACATCAAAACTCCTAGATTCCATTCATGTTTTCAACCTTAAACAGTCAGTTAGCCGACCCACCCATAAACATGGTCACATTTTAGACTGGATTCTTTATAGACCTGATGATAATATTCTACAGTCCTCCCTGGTGTCCCATGAACTTGCATCAGATCACCTCTGCATTATATGCCATCTTGACGTATCAGTCCCTAACTCTCCACCTTTATATGCTACTAAGAGAAACCTCCATATGATAAACAGAACCCAACTAATGCACGACATCCAAGCAAACCTAACAACTAGCTTACCTCCTACAGCAGGACAACTCGATAACTGCCTGCATTCACTGCTTGACCAAACATGCCCCAGCAACCAAGTGCAGAGTATCAATTCAAAAGTGTTCTCCGTGGTATAGCAGTGTTAGGGACCAGCTTCGCACTGCTAAAAGAGACTGCCATAAAGCTGAGAGGCTTTGGCTTTCTACCAGACTCACTATTCATAAGCAAATCTATGAAGCCGCTAAGAAGAATGTCACAAACATAGTCCATGCAGCGAAATCAGCCCACTACTGTAACAGTACTAAGATCATGGAAAGTTCCAGCTGCAAAGAGCTATTCGAGATTACTAACAAGCTAATGTCAAGGAACAAATGTACACCACTTCCAACTACCTTCTCTCTAGTTGACCTTCCGGACCTGTTTGCAAACTTCTTCTGTGACAAAGTACAAACCATTAAGAGATAAGCTTGACAACATAATTTCAATTGACTCGTCGTCACCATACAGTTGCGATACAGAATTTCAGCAGCAACCGTTAGCAGCATTTGAACCTGTCTCTATGGATTTAGTACGTACAATCGTGATGAAGAGTGCACCAAAGTCATGTGAACTTGATCTGATTCCGACATCACTGCTGCTTGAGTGCTTAGATCCAATATTGCCTTCACTAACTGATGTTATTAATACCTCTCTCTCATCCGGGGAATTCCCATCATTTTTCAAAACTACCATTGTAATGCCTCTGCTGAAGAAACCAACACTCGACCATAATGATTTAAAGAACTACTGCCCAGTTTCTAATCTCCCATTCATGTCAAAAATCTTAGAAAAAGTTGTTCTATCCCAACTTGTATCTCATCTGAATTCAAACAGTCTTTTTAGCAATGTACAGTCTGCATATCGCCCTTGCCACAGTACTGAAACTACTCTTCTGAAAGTAGTTAATGACCTTCTCTCTGCTTTGGATAGCGCAAAGATTACAGTCCTCACTCTCCTTGACTTGTCTGCAGCACTTGACACAATAGACCATGATATATTACTTCACCGTCTCCAGCATGTATTTGGCATTCACGATGCAACCTTACTATGGTTCAAGTCCTACTTGGTCAACAGGACACAAATTGTGTCCGCAAATGGAAAACACTCCAGTCCAGTTGATCTATGTTGTGGTGTTCCACAGGGGTCTGTTCTTGGACCTGTTCTTTTCATTCTTTACACTTAGGCACTCTCAAGTGTCATAGATCATCATCCAGTGTCTCACCAATTGTATGCTGATGACACCCAAATATACAAATCTAGCCACCCAACTGAAGTTGAAGCTACCATCCAAGATGTAGAGAGGTGCATTTCCAATGTGAAATCATGGATGACATGTAACAAGCTGCAGATGAATGATGATAAAACTGATGCCATTCTGATTACAACACAAAGACTTTCTCATTCACATCCTTTACCTCAGACAATAAATATCAGCAACACCAACATTAAATTGGCACAGTCAGTATGAAACCTAGGTGTTACTCTCGACAGTACTCTCTCAATGCACCAACATGTCATGAACATATGCAAGGCTGCATATCTTGAGCTGAGATGAATCAGCTCCATTCGCAAGTATCTTTCAGTTGATGCCACTAAAACACTTGTGTGTTCCATAGTACTTTCAAGGCTGGACTATTGTAACTCAATTCTGTCTGGTTCGCCTCAATATCTACTCCAGAAACTTCAAAAAGTTCAAAGCACAGCTTCTCGGATCATCTTTAGAGTACCATGATCAGAGCACGCCTCCCCCCTGCTCTGTACCCTACACTGGCTATCCATTTGACCCAGAATTAAACACAAAATTTGTTCTGTGTGCTACGTTTCACTGACGGGCTCCAGTCCAACATACCTATCCGACCTCACCCATGTGTACACACCAGCAAGATACTTACGCTCCTCTTCTGACACTCGTATTCTCATTATTCCCACTATGAAAATGAAATCATATGGACGTTCTTTTGCATACCAGGGCCCAACAACATGGAACGAATTGCCCACTGAACTTAGACTCAAAGACACAGTGATCTCATTCAAGAGCGCTCTTAAAACTCACCTATTTCAACTGCAAGAACAGACTTAAAGACCTAATAACGTTTCCTTAACTTAAATATTTTCAGTATGTTTTCTGTTTTCTAATTTCGTGGTGTTTGTTTTTATTTTTGTAATCATATCATTATATATGTTTTTTAAGTGTTGTCAAATGTTGTAAAGTGCTTAGAGCTTCTAAAGATTAGGCGCTATACAAAGTCCTCATTATATATATATATATATATATATATATATATATATATATATATATATATATAGTAGAACCTGTCTTGAAAGACCACCCTTTCTGCCATAAAATTATGGTCTCTCAAGACAGGTGGTCTCTCATAACAGGTCAGAATGCTATATAATCATTAAATTTGTGCGTTGAGAATATGGTCTCTCAAGACAGGTGGTCTCACATAGCAGTGGTCTTTCAAGACAGGTTTCACTGTATATATATATATAAAACTAGAACCAAAATTGAAAGTAACACATAAACATGACAATAGTTCTATGAAACATTTAATTTGTTGCATAAATCCTGAAATCTCTTTCAGTTAACAAATAACCTCAATTGATTGTTCTAAATCAGGGTTCCTGCAATCATTAAAAAATATAATTCCATTACTTTTCAAAACCTTTTACCAATTTCAACAGTATCCACTATGTATATTTATTACCTCTAATACTTACCTAACACATAAATTTAACACAAAAACATATTTTATAGCTGGCTTTGGGCATACTTCATTCTATCAGATAGGTTATTCTCTTTTGAGTGCCATGAATACAATGATTTTGAATGGTGGTAAGATCCCTGGGTGCAGTCTGACTGTGAAGTTTTAGGGGAACCTACTCTAACAAATCCATAATCGAAGTTAAGAAGGTTGGTAAAACTTTTGCGTCGGCAAACGAAAATGCCACCCGATATTGCAAAATAACCAGATTCCATTACTTTTCAAAAACTTTGAATGACTTATGAAAATTTCTTGAAATGCTTTTCTGTAATTTACAAACTTTTCCAGGATTTCCATGACAGCTAGAACCCTCTGATATTAAACAATTTCATTTTCATTCACTTAGTCAACAAATAATATTTTCTCAGTGTTAAATCTGTTAGCATCCACTGCCTTTGTATGTTGACTGCCTTTATTGTTGCAGAGTCATTCTTCTGTTCCCACTATGAAAGTTGGTCAGCAGAGATACATTGTATAAAGCTGCTGAAATAGTTAATGCATTTTCCTCCATACAGGACTAGCAGTCAGGAGAAAAAGGAGTGTGCTTTTATTTTTAGTCATTTATACATTTGTAACTGTACTGAACTGGAGAGAAGACAAAAAGAAATGATATTTTCCTTGAATTTAGTATGGGCAAATTCCACTCGTCCTGACCAATGACTATCAAGCCAAGATAATGCAACAAATTATTTTTAAAAAAATCTTTCTATGGAGAAAAATGGGAGCGGGGGAGGAACAGAGAAAACAATGGTAGGATGATATATATAATTCCATGTTCTGAATTCATATTGACTATTGCAAAACTCGATGAAAATCATGAACTTTAAATACAGTTATAAAAATTCATGGACAACAGCCTTAGTTTCCTCTTTACTGTATTGGTGGATTGTTGTAAACAAAAATTACACTACCTTCAAAGTTCTCGGTGATTTGTTGGTCTTTTTCTTCACAGCATCTGGTCTTTCAATAATTTCAACTATTCTCTCTGGTCTTATCCACTCATCATATCTATCAAAGATAACAAATCATTCATCAGAAGATGGATGATCCCAACCGACTCAACATAACTATTACTCCCTCCCTCCCCTGAGTGAGTCTGTTGCTGGGATAAAAATATTAGAAGGCATCGAAAGCTTAAAAACATAGGAAATAAAACAACAGTGACTATTACCAAACTAAAAAGTCCAACTATTTTGCAAAACTGGCAGTAAAAAAATTGAGCCTATAACATAGTATTTATATAGGTGATTCCAGCTTCAGTTTCTCGTACTGGTGAGGCAGCATGAAATTTAGTGAAGCAGGAAATGGAGGTTTTTAAATTAAAATCATAAAGTTTAAAAATCTATATAATCAAAAACATCTACATTGATCAATATTAGTTCTTTGCATGATATCATCTACTGTAGGTCATGCCTTTTTATTTATACCCTATATTGTGATAAATTTTTAGGGTTTACATCAACTTCACACCTATTACTGCCAACATCAACTTCACACCTATTACTGCCACGGAAAAGACTGAATGAAAATAGCTGCACAATTCATTAGCTATACATTGCATCAGCAACATCCTGTACTGATGATGGTTTTTTTTACATCATCATTCATTGGCTGCCTCTGCTCCATAGGAAGGACACCTATGGGAAAGCTCGCAAGGATGACCTCATCTGATATAGTTTGGAGTGTTCTATTTGGACACTAGTGTTTGCCCACCCTCCCAGCAACTTGCACTCCCCTAATGATTTTCAAAATGCAAAGCATCAAAAATATGAACAAATGCACAAAACAAGTTATTTCATTCACCAATTGATAATTTCTAACCTAATTTCTACCAGGGTGCCTTTAACACTGTCATCTCCTTTGCTTTTCATTCCAAGTGGAAGATTCTTCACCAAGACAGCTACCGTATTTGCATTAGCAAATCTGTATTATTCCATGCAAAAGGAGTGATATAGTTCATTATCTTCGATATGTTTCAAATAATTTCATAAATGTGGTAATTTTATCCCTTTTAATGCTTGCCCTTTTAATTTTGTAAAGATTTTATTTAAAAATATCAAAAGTGAATACTAAGAATATTGGATGCAGAGAAAGGTTTTTTAAAATACCTTCTATGTATGTATTGTTCAAGGAACTTCATCCATTCACTGAAAATGGACTTTTCCATTACATAAAAAATAATAGTAAGCAGTCTTTTATCTTTTGAAAATTGGATTGAAACACAAACAAGATGCAGTGTTTAGAAAGCCCCTGGCAATAATCAGGTGAGAAATAATAAACTTATGAATGAAATGACTATGTTTTGTGCAATTATCATATCATGGATGTTTTTCATTTTTAAAATCAGTACTAGGAGTACAAGCTGCTGGGATGGTAAGCAAATAATACAGATGTTGGCCTTGTCTTTTTTAAAAGCTAATTACATCAGTTTACAGGCACAAATGAGGCCTCCTTGAAGTTCGGATATTGACTACACCAAGGTTAATTTTGAGAACCTTAGAACACTATACTGTTATATAAAAGACCATTTTAAAAATTCAGGGTTTTGCTTTTGTTTTACAACAATATATTCTCTCTCCAAAAAGTAGTGCTATCTCTCAACTGTCTATATTCATACAGCTTTTAGTCTACCACCCAATCCTCTTGGCTGAATATATATGTATTGATTTAAATAGTTACCAATTTAATCCATTAACCTGCCAATAAAATATTATTATTATTATAATTATTATTAGGTGAGTGTGGTTTTACCTGTATATTGGTATCCTATAGTATGGATATTAACAGTATAATCTACTTCAGCGTAAGTCATAAATCCATGATACCAATGATTGGAACTCAATCATCATAAAGATTAAGTACAATAGCCACATAAAAAGATCACCTATCAAGCTTGTAGAAACTGGTATACAGGAGCATTAGATCTTTGCATACATGATGCTGTTATTAGCAAATAATCACCATAGCAAGTTTAATTCTGCACCTACCTTGTATTCCACCCTGCATAGTGTACCAAGAACTGTACTCCATTCTCTGAACTGGATTCTACAACCTGAATGATCCAAAAATGTCATCTAAGTCTCAAAAATACATTTACAGCACGTACATGTGTAATACAGATTGTCTTTAAACTGTATTTCATTTGCTTTATTCAAGCCAGAATCTAAATAACTAAAGACTGAAAAATAAACCATATCCAAATCTTAAGACAGTATCTAGACAGGGCACAAATATGCATCAAGGACCAGGGACTTTAGAAATCAGTAATGACCTCAAAACATGTTCAAAAGTTTTTAATTTTTATTTAAAAGACGTTTCATAAATTTTGTAAAGAAAAGAATGTGGTATTTTTCATCCTTAGTGCATGCTATGACATCATCATCAGCTGTATGTAAAGAGTTGAATGCACAAATGGGAGAAAATTCAGCATGACTTGAATGTATTCATACATATTAAACTATCCCTGCAGTTGTGTTACAATATGAAACTGTCAAAACTTTGTCCTTATTAGATTAGTTGATATCTCTTACAATTTATGTTGTTTCACTCATGTGGGCTATGCTAATTTGAAGAACATTCATATACAGGCACTATAGATCAATGAGCACGGATATGATGTTGACTATGATGCATAAAATCATCATCCTAAATCACCTACTTGGCATATGTGTTCTGCACAGAAAAAAAAATAAAGCATGCTCTTTGGTGTGCATAAAATAGAATTTGAACAGAGTGAAGACAAAGATGTATTTTTTAAATACTTGCAGCTGTCTTTTGTGAAAGTCTTTTAATTACTATGACTTGTGTATATTTATGTGACTTTGATCAAACCAAAGTACATAAAGTGTAAAATATGCATTGGTGTTGTCTCTAAAATTACACCATGGAATCAGTAGTAACATCATTTATAT
Organism: Megalonaias nervosa; assembly: GCA_016617855.1. Lineage (NCBI taxonomy): Eukaryota > Metazoa > Mollusca > Bivalvia > Unionida > Unionidae > Megalonaias > Megalonaias nervosa. The sequence continues at coordinate 102,001 of JAECUM010005256.1, forward strand.
ATGAAACTTTTGATACCTGCAGTGTAAGTAATATGACTGAATTCAAAACAATTTATTCTGTCTTTCTAAAAACTTGGCCCCTTCCCACTTGGGTCAAAATGACCGATATAATACCTAGTCCTTTAAGACCTGTCTGGTTACTACAATGCTACCGTATTTACCATATACATTAGGACAAAATAAAATAATAATCTTTTTTCCTGTCCCAGAACTTATGGTGAAAATTTTTTCACCTAGGTCATATGTCCCAAGACTTAAGAAATGAAATAAATGTGTATTGCATTTGTGCTCCCCCCACTGCACACTGCAATAAAATAGATAAATGAAACGTTTATTTGATAATAAAAAGAAAGAAACTAACCTTGTATTGTTATCATTTATTCTTTTTTTTTCAACATGAGCATTAAAGAATAAAACATATCCATGAAAGCCGTATATGTAGCATAGGCTTCCATACTGTAGCATGTATCACTTATGTCCGATAACACATGCCACATTGTTCATTGACATGAACACTGAGAAACAAATTGTGTTTGGTTGCGCTCAAAGGTTTGAGTATGTTATCCGACTGAAAACTGGATCCAACAAAATCGCAAACAATAGGGAAAAAAATCAACTGACAGCTTGAAGACAACTGTCATTCATGCATGACATGGTGTTAGCTGCAAAATAATCAAGATTGCATTATATCCAGGCCAACATTATGACAGTATCTCGCAAATAAAAATCATTACCTGAAAACACATTCACTTCAGTGTAAGTGACAATCTTTTCACCAGCACGTGTTACAAAAGTATCATTACTATTTACCTGCAGACATCAGTGCTCCTTTGTATTAATCCTTTGTATTAATTGTAAGTACAGATGCCAATCACATAAAAGCCTAGGTGGTGAATAAACACAACTGGCAGTGAGCAGTAAACTGCTTCTTTGAACTTACCGACAAAACATCAAAGACAAAGGTTATTTTTATTACAAAGCAAGCCAACCTCAGAAGCCGACTTTGGTAACTTTTTTTTTTTAAAGGATATCAATACAAAGGTTATTTTACTGCAAAGCAAGCCAACCTTGGCAGCCGACTATGGATTCTTTTAAGTGTGCTGATTTGTAATTTTTTTTGGTGAATATACAAAGACGGTCGAGATATGGAAGCAAACTTTGGTTCCTTTTCACCAGTATTCATGGGAATTTTGAAAATGAATTGAAACAATGGAACAAATTTTAGTGACACAACATAGTGTTTCGTGCACGGATGTTGATAACCCAGAGTCGCCCAGAATATTTGGAGAAATTAAATCATGTGATGAATTCATGAAGGCCAGAAGAGAAGCAGATGATTTCTCAAATGGGAGGGAAATAATCAACCGATATATTGAAGACAACTGCCATTCATGCATAACATGGTGTTAGGTGCAAAAAAACCAAGACTGAATTATATCCAGGTCTACTGTATGACAGTATCTCGCAAATAAAAATCATTATTTGAAAACACATTTACTTGAGTGCAAGTGACAATCTTTTCATCAGCATGGGTTACAAAAGTATCATTACTATTTACCCACATACATCAATGCTCCTTTGTATTAATTATAACTACAGATGCCAAGCACATATAAGCCCGGGTGGTGAATAAACACAAAAGGCAACAAGCAGTAAACTCCTTTGAACTTACCAACTGGACATCAAAGACTTATTTTTATTACAAAGCAAGCTGACCTCGGAGGCCGTCTTTGGATACTCTAAAGCCAGGTTGTTGTTTTTTTTAAAGGATATCAATACAAAGGTTATTTTATTGCAAAGCAAGCTGACCTTGGAAGAAAACTGGATTCTTTTAAGGTGCCGATTTTTGTTTTTTTGAATATACAAAGACAGACAAAATATGAAAGCTAACATTGGTTCATTTTCACCGGTATTCATGGGAATTTTGAAAATAAATTGAAACAGTGGAACAATTTTTAAAGTGACACAATATAGTGCTCCATGCATGGACATCGATGACCCAGCGTTGCCCATAAAATTTGGATAAAATAAAATCATGTGATGAATTCATGAAAGCCAGAAGAGAAGCAGATGATTTGGCCGACAATATGATCATTAACATGGATGAAATTTTAGTGTACTTTGATCGCATTCCTGGACAGATTGACGATAAGATGGGGGTCAAAAGTGTGAGAATAAGCAAGACTGGTGCAGATTTGAAAAAATCTGACTTTAGTCCTTGCAGTTTCGATTCAGGTGATGTGTTGCCGCTAACAATTTTTCACGGTATGAGAAAGCTAAAAAAAATATTCATGCACCGAAAGAATGGATCGTATGTGTGCAGGAGAAGGGTTCTGTTGATGAGATGCTGCTGCAGTGGATTAAAGAGTTTTATCAAGTACACAGTTTTATATTTTTTAAAATAAAATTTCAGTTGGAGTGCATTTTCCGGCATGTAATTAATGAACGATTTAAAACTTACGACTAAAAAAAAATGATGTGTCCCAGAATATACAGTGCATAAAAAATTACTTGTAAAATTAATTTATGGTGTCCCAACAAATATGGTGTCCCAACATATACAGTAAATACTGTACATTTAGTTTGCCAACAATACACTGAAAACAAAGTATTCACGAAGAATTAGCGTCCCTTATAAAAAATAACACAATAATAATATTGTATATTAATATAGTACTAAGATGTTAAAGTATTACCTTGGCTTCATATTCCTTCTGATTTCTCCCACGTCCATATCGAACTTTTAGCCTGGTCCCACTTGGATAGTCAGATGACTCCTCCTCACTTTCACTCTCTTCTTCCCTAAATTATTAATCATAAAGGTCACATCAAAATATGCCAAAGTGGCCATATAAGTGGTAGGCAATACAGGCTCAAGTCCCGAGTTTAAGCCCTCCACTGGATCTTGCAAGTGTGGCCTTAATATTAACCTGTGATGGACTGGAATTAAATTCCAGAAGGAAACCATGAACTCTTAGTTGCTTCATGCTAGATCTTGGGCATCTCATACACTGACCATGTAACCAACAAAGAAGTTCACAACAGGATCCAATGAGCCATCGGATCCTATGAAGCATAGCTGCCAACCCCCAAGTACAAAAATACTGATTGCTTATGACAAATATACTGATTTTCAAGACCAAATACTGATTTTTAAAATTTTAATGCATATGTAACAACTTACAACATATACAACCATCAGTAAGGTAGGACAGTGCCTTACATAATTATTTAATGTCAAAGATGTGTGTTGCACACTTGAACCTTCTGGACGGGCACCCTGTTCCATTCGGGTGCCCATTCAGAAGGTGCAAGAGTTTAACACACTCAGACACAGGCTGTTTATAGGAGCCTTTTCCACACCTTGTTTATTTTTTTCAGTTATTATCAATTCCAATGTACCAACTGTCATTGATAATCTCAATTCTATGTAATTTTCTTACTGAACTGTTTTCATTCTAGCATACGAGTAATCCTTTGTGATTTTACCGTCTGGAAAATGCGTGCAAAATAAATCACCAGCAACACTAGTAACTGAAAGAGGAAGGTTCATTTCTAAAAGAAATTTAATAAACCAAATTTCGATCGAATTACATCACGGTTCTCTCTGGTATTTATATACATCCAAGTTCAGGCTCAGTTGTGTATGATGAAGCAGCAAGCTGATGTTTATTAGCTTTTTCGTGCTCATGTATTTTATGTGTGCCTCCATGCCCAATAGCGAAATCACATTACACAATTTCCAAAAGGTAAAGTCTTCTCTTTTACTAGATGATTTCACAAAGCTAAACAAAACAGCACAATCGTCCTTTCAGTTCTGTTTTCTTGTCTTTTCTGGTGAAAATTCTGAATATTCTGCTTTCCTATTCAACATGATTAGAAGTTGAATATTAAGAAGATGAGACACAGTGGTAGCGGTAACTGTTTGCGAAATCCAATATGGCGGATAAAGTCAGGCATGGTAGTCTCGATTTTGAATGAACCAATCATATTGTAGAACTGTATTCCTATATACATGCAATACATTTCTATCAGAATGGAACCGAGTGCCCATTCTAAACTGAAAATTGCAAGGTAATTTTTTATTTTTTTTTTTAAATTAAAAAACGTATTTTTTTGCCAAAAAAATGTACACCTGTATTCAGGTCCAAAATATGGGACAAATACGGAAACAACGGGACAGTTGGCAGCTATGATGAAGACATTTTGACCACCTTAAAAAAGTGCAAACTGAAGTGGTACGGTCATGTCTCAAGATCATCTAGACTGGCAAAAATGATCTTGCAAGGAAGAGCGCGAAGGTGCAGAAGAAAAGGCAGACAGAAAAAGATGTGGGAAGACAACATTAAGGAGTGGACAGGCATGGGATTTGGAGATTCCCAAAGGGCAGTAAAGAACAGGGAAAGATGGAGAGAATTGGTTGTAAAGTCAACTGTGGTGCCCCAACGACCTCTTAGGTTAAGGGATTGATGATGATGATGATGATGATTTTCTACAGTCCACAATAGTCCTACATTAAATATAATTTCTCTTCTCATCATGTATGTTTCAGTTTTGACTTTTTTTATAAGTTTAAAAAAATAATAATACTTTTGTGCTTTTATTTTATACCAAGAAAGATTATATACATATCTCCTATAGAACATTTTTTAGCCACAAAAATGTCCCTTTGACACTAAAATGTTCTACAGGCCTTTTCAAAAAACACCCATATATCCTTTAGATGGCACACACAATGTTTTGGGGTAATGAGTGTCCAGCATTGCAGGTAGTAAGAAGAAAACAATCACCTCTTTTTTTGAGACAAGTATACTTACTTTAACATCAGTGATATTGCTGCACTGTATGATAATAATAATAATAATAATAATAATAACAATAATAATGAAGAAAAAAATTATATATATATATATATATATATATATATATATATATATCTATGCATATATATAGGTATATGTGTCTCTGCCATAAGTATTGATCAATAGGTATAAAGTCATATTTTGATGATTTCTCTAAAAAAAAATGAACATTGGTGACATATGTAGCAATTTTTTCTTATTGCAAAAAAAGATATGGTTGGCCAATCTGAAAGACGGAATACTTTTTTCTGAGTTATTTTAACTTGTACTGCCATTAATATGATGTACAAGAACAAATATAAGGCAGCTATAACATACCTGTTAGGATATGGCTATAGTAAAGACTGCCCCTATAATCCACGTCTCAAACAGTAAACATCATAAATGAAGTAATAATTACTCAAATACACAGGAATTATTATTGATTTTAAATCTGATCCGTCCATGACTATCCCTATTTTCTGTTGTTCTTATCTTACCCTTTGTTAGATGCAATGTCTTCATCTGCATCAGTTTTTTTCACCTTCTTCACAGACTTCTTAGTAGTTTCTTGTTTCTCCTCTTTGTCTTCCTTCTTGGATGATTTTTCCTCTTTATTCACACTCTCATTCTTTGGTTCTCTTTCTTTTACTTCTTTTTCATCTTCCTCCTTGTCCTCGACATCTTTCTTACTGTCATCATTTCTCATAGATCTTCTCCTCCCAGGCTAAAATATATTACATAAAAATTCTGACAAGTGCTAGTTATCACTTCCTTCTCCAACAGTATGACCAAAGATAAAATAGTCACTATTTGACTAACACTCAATCACAAGTCAATGTTTCTTAAAACTGAAAATTCAATTAATGCAGACTAGGGGTCATCTTACAAGCATGACATACAAAAATACAATAAATCTAGGGCTAATACTGGCAGCCAGATGTTTGCTGTGCATACAAATATTGTAAATTCAAATATTTTTTTTGTTTCATGCCACTATTCCTATTCAGAAATACATACATGATATTTATCCATTTCAGGGTGGTATTCGATACAAATATTTGTATCTACAGTTCTTGAATTTTAATAATGTGAAAACATTACAGGTAAATTAAATACAACTGTTGTTTACATTGATGTTACTAGTAAGTATATTGCTTCCATTTTTGTATTATATTTTGTGTTCTGCTGTATAAACACTGCTTGCATTTGATGTAATAGAATTTTTTATTTATAAGTTTCTTTTCCATAATCCACATACACCTGCAAAATGATATTTCCCAAGTTATCTGCCAGTGCACATTGGTCGATAAGCCGTTGGCTTGAAGAGGCAGCCCTCATTTTGTGTTCAAATCAATAATTCTTTTCATCAAGCTGTAAATTTCATACTTGTTCAGTGCCAAGTAGAGTTCTACAACATAATGCGTGCATTTGACCTTAATCATCTAGCTTGTAATGGCAGCAACCTCTTTGTTTTCCCACATAACAACCCTTTCATCGAGCCACAAATATGATACTTGTTCAGAGCCAAGTAACAGAGAATGGTTATTTGAACTCCTCGTGATCATGCTACACAACTGACACCCAATCAATTGCAACCTTTCATTGAATTCAAAGACTGTATGACCAAAGTACACAATCTCAGACTCTACGTAAGGATCCCCATATAACAGTAAAGATGAAGAAGTGGTGGTGGACAATATTTACGATGACATAATGATGATCATTGAGGATTTCAGAACTTGGGCAGGCATCTACTTGCCCTGGCTTGAAAATGTGCACATACACACACATGAAGTGGAATAACACCCCAATGAAAAATCATTTAGTTAATACATTCCCATGTTTATTTCAGGAAATTTTCCCTCCCACTTTGCAATCTAAATATCAAAAGTACAAATTTCATACAAATTTAAAATCCTATTATAACAGCACAATTGAAATATCTTAAAACAAACTAACATAAATTTAGAGACAAGTTTATTGTCTACAAATTTGATGTTGCTGAAATTTCATACTACATATTTTATGTCAAGATGTTTTTAACAACATGACACCAGTTAAATATGCTCATACAGAAAAACAGAATGACAAAAACCTTCTTTTGTTCTTGTTTTTCCTCTTCAGATTCTTTCTTTGCCTCTTTAACTGGACTTGCAGGCTCCTCCTTTGCTTTCTTGGCCCCTCTCTTGACCTCCACTTCTTTTTTAATCTCTGCCTCTTTTTCTTTCTCTTCCTTCTTCTCATCCACATCTTTCCTTGTGACCCGTTTATTGTTCTCTTCCTTTTTGATATCCTTCTTTTCCTTGTCCACTTTAGTGTTAATGGTGCCCTCTTTGATATCATCCTTAATCTTTGTACCCCTTTCCCTCTTTGGTGTTTTTTGCTCAGGTTTTGGTGTACTGTTTTCTGACTCAATTTCATTAACCAGTTCTGATTTGGACTCTAAGTCTGATGCTGGAGTTCTAACATCAAGATCTTTCACACTTTCTTTCTCTGAATCATTATCCTGTTAAAATAAAATAGTAACATTTTTTGGACACAGATATTTTTTGGGAAACAAGGGGTTCTGAATAATTGAAAGAAATATAAAGTTGAATAAATGAGACATATGGCACTTGAACATTATATAATAATGACAAATTTGCACCAAGCCTTTGAAACAGGTGTTCAGAATGGTTAAAATTGTATAATTTGATGAAGAATAGAAGTTATAAATTCATAACACCAGAAACAAACTAATTATGTATCCCCGTGTCCTTCTTGATGGTTTTAACAATATTTGTGAACCATTGTTAAATACAGTTCTCTAATTTATTGCTAGAGATTAACTGTTCTTTCCTTAAATATATTAAGAACTGAACTTCATATTATACACGATTCATTGAGGAAAAAGTTTTAAAAATTGATTACACTATACGTGAATGTCCTTTACTGCACTACAGTCACTCATGCAGAGTGGAATTGATTTTTATGAGAGCATCCTCTTAAAGATGCTGCTCAAGTTTTAAAAATTTTTATAACATTTGGGATACAGGTGGTCACCTAGCAGACGTAAGGGGAGGTAATCTGTAAGAGTCACTCCCCTTCGTCTGTACCATAAATTGACAGAAAGACATTGTTTTAGTCTTTCAGGTAGGGCTGTAGCAGAAAGTAATTCTTAATGTTAATGTAACTGGGTAATGTATTTGATAGAGAAATATAAAACTGAACTCTTAAAAGGTGATATTCTTTTACAGGTTGGTGACATCTATAGAAGATATTACTTTAGTAAATGGTGTATATTTTACATGTAGACAACAGATGCTGTAGTATCATCAATTTTTGTGGGGGACCAATATTTGTGGTTTTCGTTGTTGCCCCGAACCATGAATTTAAATCCCCAATGAAAAATGAGCCACAGAGGATGATGACCCCCCCCCCGTTTTCTTACAGTGTTTCATTCCTAGAGATTAACACAGCTACTAGTATTTGATAAATCAAGGTCAATACTGTAATCTGGTAATTAAATATTAGCTTTTACATGTGTTTATTTTTTATTTTAACCTTTTGAAAAAAGAATTATAAATCATTTTATATTGTTTCAATGCACATGTTCAATAAGGTATCCAACAGCTGTAATTTTACACTAGCTGCCTTAAAACGATATGTGAGGTAAGTTAGGATAGAGAGAAAATAGAGAAAAAGCGTAAGGTATTCAAACAATAGTAATACTGAAAATGAAAGAAAAAATAATACAAAATAACAGTATATGAAAATTAAATTTAATACTTTTTCAAATCGATCCTTCATTTGAGTACAACTGGTGTTAAAACATTTAAATCCTTCTGAAAGCAAATTTCATTTTATCCATGCGTTTTTAACCCAAAAGAACAACAATCTCGTAAAATACTATAACTATTTCTTGAAACACTGTTATTAATGAAACAATATGTATATACACTAATTACAGCAGAGTTTTAAAGCTCACACTTCACAGATTTTTGGACAAAGCCACTGTATCAACATCGTGTCAATCAAGTCTCATGGTACTCACAAATGCTTCTCAGGTAAATAATCCCCAAATTGCTGAATTAAACAAGTTCAGCTTTCTCAAAACCACTGATAGTTAGGTCAGATCCTTCACTCATTGTCGCGTGAACTGCAATTATCCATTCAGTGTGAATTGGCTTGATTAATGAGGTTGCAAGGTTTATTAATACTGTGCACTGATCTTCACCACTAACATCTTTTTCCGTAATGGCGTCCATGACCTGTTTAGCATACCACTCATGGAAGTGTGACTTTAATTCTTCTTTGTACTCTTTATTTACTGTCAAGTCTAGTGGTTGAAGTCGGTCTGTACAAAAGGCAGGCACAAACAAAGGAGTGATTCCACTGTCTTTCAATTTAGTTAGCATCTTTGCACTTTGGTGGGCTCTAAAACATCAAATATTGCTACTGTTTGCTGATTGCATTGCGCAAGGGGCAGCCGGTCACATGTTTTGTTCCCATGTGGAATGATGACATTATCCACATAACGTATCAAAGATTCTTTGTTACTCCAGTGTGAGTCTGTTTGAGTCACATCCCAGTGGTCAGGGAAAACTACACCCTTAGGCAGGCATATATCAGTCTTCCCTGCGTAAATGACTTGTGGGAGCAGAAGAGTTCCGGATTTTGTTATTGCGAGTAAAATCATAATCTGCCTCTTGTCATCAAGTGTGGAAAATGACACTTGCTTAGATCCATGGGCTTCCATCGTCCAGTCACCACCTGGCATCAGTTGGCACCCGGTCTGATCCCAACTTATTATAAGACAGTCTGAAATATTGTACTGTTTCACTACAGTGTTAACTTTCTCCAAGAACGTTTTCTTAATATCTTCAAAATCATGGGGCAGCTGTTTTATGCTTTTCATTCCTTTCCGCTTAACAAATCACATACGGTGAAGTAGCGACCTCGCCCAATGCTTGGTGATGCTTATGTGTCCACCGTAATGTGCCAGCTGGCTGCGAGCATGCTTGGTGATCACAGCCTCTGCCCCAGCCATTACAATCCTAACACTGATCACTCCTCCATTAATTTTAACTTTCTTGATCCAATCTTGTATCTCTACATCAAGCATGCTTCTTAGCATCAAAGGATTGCCCCACGATGATTTGGGTAAATTAGAAAGTTCTTGCCCATCTTGCTTTTTTAACTTTATGTTCTGGTCCCGCATACTCCGTACAGTGGTCTCACTGACTGTACAACTCAGATTGCTACTGAATCTGTGGGCTGCCTTGGCAACACCATTATCGATGGAGTATCTTTCTATCTTTGCCCGGATTTCCTCATTATAACTGTTATACTCTCCTTGCTTTCTTTTCCAGGACAGCAACTGAAGCAGGGGTTCTACTGCATCATTAGCTGCCTGGTAAGCAAGCGCCTGCGCAGTATTTGCAGCTTCTGACGATTAGGAAGTCCAGGAACTGGGGGGGGGGGGGTCTAAGTTGAATTTTACCACTCTTAAGCCACTGTGTTAACGCCATGATCGTCAGAAAGTACTGATGGTGCAACCTGATGGACAGTGGTTTAAGTAAGAGATCATTCATATGTACTTTAATAACTGATTGGCCTTGTGTTGTTGGCTGCGTCGGTTTCCTTTGATCTTGAGCATTCAAGCGAAAACATGGCGAATGTGATTCATCTTGACAGGTGTTTTATTTGTGCTCATAATGATTTAAGTATTGTTTTAGTGTTGTTGGCTGTGTCGGCTTCGACTGATGTTATGCACTTGGTCAAAAACATGGTGTAAGTATTGAACCTGCCAGGTCTTTGATTTGCACTCATATAGGTGATAGTATTGTTTTAAACATTAAAGTCGCTGTTTGTGTTGGCACAGTTTTATTCTTTTGTATTCTTTATTTTGGGTATTTGTAGAGGTTAAACCATGAAATTAAATACCTACTAATATGCAAACTTGACAGGCAAAACTACAAATTTATGTACCCACAAAAATGCCTTTTTTTCTACAAAACCAATAAAATTGCGCCCTACGAAAATAATAAATGATACTACAGTATAAGCAGATATGACCTTAGTTAACTTGGGTATATTATGGAATAAGAAAAATCTATATATTAGTATGACTATTAAGATACATAATTTAAGTTATGATAGAGGAAAGCTACTTTTTCGGGTGAAATATTGAATCAATTCATTGATCTCTTCACATTTTGTAGCCTTAAACTTGTTTATTGAGACAGTATTTGTTTGGGGGGTTGGGGGTTGAAAAACTTTGGAATTTTACTCACCCCAGTGTTTTCACATATGTATGGCAATAAAATTCTTACTTATTGCATATTTGAGGAAGCTGAAACTATTAAACTTGCACAAAAAGATTGATTTTAATAGATGCTTCTGTTTTTATGCATATCAAGTGCAAGTAATATAACTAAAAACTATGCAAGAGTCACTATTTTGGACTGATTATTATGGGGTTCAATAGGGACTTGGGTAGAGGCAGGTGGAGGAGGCACCAATTTGTGGCAACACTTTCATGCCAAGTTTAAGCAAAGTATCATACACAAAGATGACTTTTTCAACCATATAAATCGTAATTGTGACCACTGTTATCCTGAATCTAAGCAAGCCAATACCAGACTATCCACAATGGCCAAGGCTCCTGAACCACTCTATTCCACAATGACCCTTGGCATGTGAAGCTAGCCAAACCAATATCATAGCTCAACTATTGGATTCATTACAGCTGAAAGAAACTGATTAAATCAGATTGTTATATTTATCCAGAAACATAGCAGGAATAATAATGATACTCAATATATAATGATGCATCATTTTCTCCAATTTAATATGTTACAATAAAGTTGCCATGGTGGTCATTATGGATGTCAGATCACCACCATTTTCTTATATGACCAACCAGTCATCATAAGAAGTCTTTGGGTGAACACCCCATGCTGAATAAGCCAATCAGAAGGAGCAGTGAGAACCAGATTTTTAAGATGGCCATTGTAGCAGTCATACTGAATGTCTGCGCAGCACCAGTTACATGTAGGAGCAACAAGTTTGTGCTTACATGGTTCAACACCATCTAGTGGAGGGAACCTGGGAAGACCATGAGAAGAACCACTGACTCATGGGAAGCTACTGACTGGCAAGCTTTCTCACAAACCCACGATGGTTCAACTGATACTCAAACTCATGTGGACACATGTGATGTTAGACTGATTTGTAAAGGTGTGCACCTTAGACCATCTGGCCACCTAGAGCCAGAAGATCAACAAGACCATGTGATGAATGAGAATTTATAATTTCATGGCAATACTCAAAGTAGTTTATGAGAAGAAGAAATAAAAAACTTCTACTGACACACAAGAGGGATAAAAATCAAAGGAGCATAAAGATCTGTTAATATGTGCAGCTTCAGATGATGACCATTATTTGTGCCAATATTCTTAACAATCCATTAAAACTGTACAAGTTGTTTTTACAAGATTCTGTCTTCCATGGCATTAGGCAGCAGGACAAAAAGGGCAATAATTATAATAAATATTGCAAAAACACAGTAATTTGTTGATATTTCTCAAAATAAACAAGCACTGTATAATTTCAGAGCGCACGATATTTTCAAATTCAGTTGTAAATATACAGATGAGTTATTCAGAGTAAGCCAGATACTGCAATTTGATTATTAGGGAAATCTTTTACTGTAAACATACCGAGTTTATCAGATTTTAAAACACTGAATGACACTAGAATAAAAGTTTTCTGCAGACCCACTGTCTCACCTATACTGGTGCCATGATGTACACCAACATCCCTCTGCAACAATCTGAACACAAAACATTAGCACTGACAATGCCAACAATGCCACCATCACCACCAGGAAAGTGAAAATGTCTTGCTATGCTTTATCATATATATTATTATTCAAATGATACTGATTTACCTTGTTATCCTCTTTATCTTTATCTTTCGTTGGGGTTTGCTCCTTATCCTTTCCTCTGAATGACAGTATTCCTCTTCCAGAGTTGTGTCGACTTCTACCAGGTCGGCTCATTGTCCCCATTGTACTTCCCAGCTTCCGGTAAAAATCTTCAAAGGCATGAAGAAACCTATAATTTAATGAAAACAAAGAAATTAATCTGGGACGAGTGATTCAACATTTTATTTGAATTACAAAAAAGATGGAAATAAGAGATTTAAGCAAATCTTATCCCAAATCAAAACAACACCTCCTGTGCTATATTTTTAAATTCAGTTGATAGCAAAATCTAAAACAAAATATCAAGAAATCCAAAAGAAATCTATTATGTTTCATAGGCAAAAGTACTGGATTCAACGAGTTCTGGGATACTGCCTTTCAAAACCTAGGACACAACATCTGACATGAGAAATTCCATTATATTAGCATGCACACCAAGGTGCATTCATAGTTGCTTTTATCAAAGTATTGAAAGTACTACAATGCTGATGCCATTGGAATGGTGGCACACTGCTAGTGAAAACATCATGTTGATAGAGCTATTCTTTTACAGGAAACTGTCACACTGTTCAGGATGACTGGAAGCATTAAGATTTACAACATGAAAGAGGTCTGAGTGGCACCACATTCACGCAAGCCACTTAAACATCATTGTCAGTCACTGCATGAAGACTTTATGTTATAGCAAACATTCATGCAGGTAGAGTAGCAATCCAGAGTCCCCTGAAGGGACTGATGCTCTATTATCCAGAAAGGTTTTCCAGGGATTCATGATAAAACCATTTTTTCATTTACATCTAATATTCTTGAGTGACAAGACTTTCAAATCAACCTTTGTGGCAACCATATTGGGTATAAGATCTGCACTATTTTCATCGAGGACAAACTAAACACCATCAAAAGACCTTGGGTAAGAACCCAATGTTGAGATGACCATCCATTCAGGACCAACTTCTGCTGAAAATATAGGATAGGGATAATTTTTATTTAAGACCAACTGGACACCATAAAAAAAAAAGGAGTAGCAATATCAGATTTTTGAGCTGGCCACAGTGGAAGCAATATTGGCTGTTTGGATGGCACCATTTTCAATTAGGACCAACTAGACATTGTAAGAAGCTTTTTTTTTTGTGGTGAAAACCCAATGTATAATGTGAACCTCAGGTGGTGTCATGATATATAATAAATTGTATAACTCTGCTTCCCAATCTGTTAAAATAAACAACTTACAGTTAGGGCTGGAGTTCCCAAAGTTATCAATTAATGAAACATGGTATTGGATTGCTGCTGCAGCTTAGCTAGGGAGGGAGCCTTGAAGACAGTTAGATCATGCATAGTTCCTGTTAAAACAATGCCTGAGGCCATCAACGAGTTAACTCAACTCTCCTTCCGATGCTGCTTTGTGCAACTAATTGCCGGTGCACGAAGTGGTAAATGCTGAAGCACCCATATTTCTGTTTCAGAGATGTTAATCCAATTTTTTTTCTTTCTTTTTGTTCAAAATAAATTAATAATCACATGTTTGTTTGCTGAGAAAGAAGCATGGTGTGGATTTTGCAGCTTTCTATTTATGGATGACCATAAGCAGTGTGATCTTGAAGCATGCTAAAAGGCTTTCACTCAAACCAAGCTAATAAAATAAAACATTTTATGCAGTGCATGTAATCACCATAACTATTTACTTTATAAGTGAACTCTGAACCAAAGCTGGCGACTGACGGTGATGATAGTCCAAGTTTCTTCTGAACCTTCCCGCCCCATTTTAATATTTTGTCACCTATGTTGGGGTATGGGATAAGAGCCAACTGGTAATCAAAAAGTTGGAATTCACTGCCACCTGGAGAAAGCCAGATTTATGAAGCACAGAGCACCTTATCAGCGATGTTTACATCGGTATCACATGACACTGCGTTGATATGTGCTCTTTGCTTGATGAATCCGATTTTCTCCAGTTTGCTGTGCTAGTGACAGGTCTCTGGTCATTTTTCACAGAATAAATATACTGAGAATTAAGTATGCTTAATTATTTTTACAAACATTATGTGACTTTCATTTAATATTTTTTTTGTACAACAACATTGGTAAGGGGTTTAATGCTGACGTCATGTGACTATTAGATTTCTGATGTCATGGACATGTAGATTGCAAGATTTGTTTAGTCAATGTGACAAGCAATTGCTGAGTACCGGTCATATTTCATCAATGCTGTAGTTTCATCTTGTCATTGAGCAAATTAAAGACATAATCGTAACTCTGAGAAAATAAATCATCTATCTATCAATGTAGGTATGGCTTGACGTAAGGTCATTTAAGTTTGCCAGGCTCATTAGTATGTGGCTACCCTATTCTGCCATCATACAGTGGCGAATTCCTACATTTGTCAATAAATGTCAAAATATCTCAAATGAGGTGGAAAGGGTCAGAGGAAACTCGGACTTGGGATTACACTACTGTTGTGGTGTTGATTTGTTACATCTATTATCAACGTAGCTCTGTAAAGGTCAGAAATGCATTCCTTTTATTTTCTTTCTCTAAAGTATTGCTTATAAAATAATTTTCCATACTTTAAGCAAGTGATAAACAATGCACTAATGATATTGACTGAACAGCATTTGTACCTGAAAAAATCTGGCTTTGTACTGGCTTTTTCCATCCTTGCCAGCATTAAGTACTGGTAGTTTTGCAAACATAGCCAAATCCCTGCTCATGATTTAAGGACTAAATTTTTTCTTCAGAATATTTTTGAAACTAAGATCCCAACATTGCTGTAAGAAATCATCTTGTATTTTTGTCATTGTATTATATTATGATTTCTAGTTTTGAAATTTACTTCAAGGTGCTTTTGCTTACAGATTTCAAAAATGGTGAGTTGTCATTAACATCATAAGTGTCAGTTCTTGCTCCACAAGACAATGGTGTTGCCATATGCATCATATCCATATAGGTGAATGCTTTGTTCATAATTATTCTTCCCGCACATACTCATTTGAAATCTATCTGAAATTTAATCTGCTCACTTAGTAATAGAAATTATGTCTCCTAACAAGTCTGAGATGGCAGTCTGGTTACCTTCCGTGATCAGAAGCAAGTAAACACAACAGATAAAAATGACCCTGCATAGTAAAAAAAAAAAACTGACGATGCGCTCGAGCTTTACCTTTGGCTTGAAAAATGGACAATATCCTCAGGATAAAAACTGAGTTCCACCTTTAACATGCAAAATTCTATATAAGAATATTATTTTCTGACACAAGAATGAATTGTACTTACTTCTTGTATGCATTCTTGATTTGTGTTGATGCATTATTACATGGGGGTAGCATCATCTTTGAGTAGACTAAACGCCATTTCATCTGGTTCGTCACCTAGATCATGCAAGAGAAAAGATAATAATTAGTGAACATTATACAGTACAACCTCATTCATCTGAGTTTCTCTAGAGACACAAAATTTTTGAATAAATGGGAGTTGATTTAACAGGCTTGGTTTTCAATAATTCTGAATGGAGAATAAACTTGGTTTGGCTAAACCAATAATGTGGATAAATAAGGGACACAAGCAACACGGATAAATCATAGTTTATATGAACAAGCTGTACTAATTCTACATCTTTGGCAAACAAACGTGGTGTCGGTAAACCAATAATTCAGAAAAATTCGGGACACAAAAATGTTTGAATAAATGGGAGTTAAAATGAACAGCTAGTTCTGTATGTTTCAAGAAGATACATTTGCTTTGGGGAGAAGTAAGGTATGGCTAATGAGCTCTGATACAGTCAGTGGCACTTTGAAAACTTCACGCTATGGGTCTACATGGGGGGGGGGATTTTCTTTGGCAGTCTAGACAAAATTACATTTGACATGTTCTCAGAAATAATTATGTGTCACAGAACTGTACTGCCATGCTGTATCACCATACATATGATGATAATTGTCTGCAATATGACATGTAACATGAAAGTAAAGCATATATTAATAACCTAAAAAAGGTACAAGTTCATGTTTTCAAATCAAGCATCACTTGCATCATTGCATAAATCCAATTATTTTCCTTTTATTTCTATCTTTCCTATAAATGTTCACTGCAACTGAATGCATACAATTAAATGTTTTAAAAACACATTTACTACCATATACTGCCAAACAGATGCACTTGACTCAACTACTTAAGACCACTATGACTAAATTAACTTGCTCTGAATTCACTTTTTGGTAATTTACTTCTCCACTGGTGATGTGGTCCACTACAAAAGAAACCCCAACAGAGCCATCACTCAAGCTATGAACACATCATGTGCTAAGATCACTTTCACAGTGAAATATGCATTGGCATGGTACCTACAAAGTCATGTTTTGTGTTTAATTCTTCAATCCACAGATGTCTTGTGTATAAAACAAGGCAGGATACTTTAAGTCTGTTGCTTTATAGGATATATGCAAGTCTAAGATAAGCACATGCTTACAATTCACTGGGTGTGGCAGGTGGGGTGATGGAAGGTATCAAGCACAATATGGCATGCACTTTTTGGGAAGGTACATTAATAACCAATTTATAGTTTGGATTGCAAACAATACCCAATTGTAACAAATATTTGGCGGAACAGATCAAAAGGGTATTTTTGCATCCATGATGAACTATAAGGAGTGATCTGGTTACACCTTACATGCTACAACATGTTCTTGGTCTTGCCACCAACTAGTACACCTATGCAATCTGAAATTACTCTCAGAACTAGTGGCCATTTTGTGCAAGAATCAATGGAAAATCATTGTACATCCTAATCCTTTTGTGGAATATACATGTTCTCAAACTGGATATGATCTCTTATAGCAGTCATTATATTGAAAGATATTCAAATTAAGGTTTGTTTCTGAAATGAAAGTATGGTTTTCAATTAGAGAAAGAGGAAGAAAAAAACTGGCATTATTAACACATCTTTTGCCTTTTATAATCACTTTTTATGGCAATTTAAAACTTCTATTTTAATACACATGTCCACAACTTGTAAATATGATTTTGGTTTTAAACCTGGTAAATTCCAACAAAGTTAGAAGTGTTTTCAAAAAATACCCTTTATGATTTAAAAAAAAAAAAAAAACCAACAAAAACATTCAAACATATTATTTACTGTTGTCTTACAATGTGACAAAGTACCATAACAATTTCAAGTTTAGGTTCCCTTTTAATAATGTTTTGAATCTGGAATTTCCTCCTGTATTTAATAAATTTACAAGGTTTCAGTTTTGGGGGTGCACAATTTATAGAGATTTCAAAGTCATGACCTAGTTCCACTCCTTCGATATAGTGTAGGCAGTACCCCATCTGATACCAGTTTACACTCAGTCATCAGTCACATATTCAAATTCCTGGACATGGCAAAAAACATCTGAGTCATTTTTCTTTAAGTAAAAAAGCCTCACTATAAGGGATTGATCAAAATTTGAACTGTTTTCTGCATCTACAGATCAAAACTTTAATTCTGTATCTTGAATCATATAGACTACATTTTGAGGCATTATGGATGCACACATTCTAACACTAATGCACACATGCTAGCATATATGGATGGACAGGACCACCTAATCCCCACCTCTTTTGGAAAAGAATGAGGGTAACAAAGTTCTATTTTTCAAGATTTATAGATTGACTGGTGCTTAATATAGTACCTAAAAGAAATGGCAAAGAATAAACTTAAATAAACTCACTGAAGAATACAACTAGGCTGCAGTCAACACCTTATGACATTATGCTGCATTCATGCATGAGATTGATATCTGTCTGATTCCTATAGCTCGCCTCTGTGAGAAACTCATTGGGGATACGCTCATGCCAACGAGTACACACAATGAGTAGAGATGATATCATGAACATCTGCAATGTTTTGTTTTAGTATCGGAAGGATAAATTTTGCCAATATAAATACACAGTAATCCTTTTCTTTTAGAACAAAGTCTTTGTTCAACACTAAACTTGTAAAGCTCCTTCAAATGACACACAATCTTTTAGAAAATATTCATTAATCATTAATTTAAAACTATATCCATACCAATGTTATACCATCCTTATCAACCACCACTCTATCCTCCCCAAATATTTTATACAGGGAAATGAGAAAAATGTAATTCACCACACACATTGGTGCATGGTGGGATTGGTGTGGAACCATGTGTACTTGCTTATAAGAGGACTCCAATGCAAACAGCAAAGAACCAGATCTGCCCTCACATAATGCGCCAACAGATCTGAGTCTGTGCAGTTTGTAAGGAGTAGTCAGTAGGACAAACAACAAAGACCCTGATCTGTAGGTGCATTATGCTACAGCAGATCATGATCTTTGCTGTTTGCAGTTTGACTCGACTTACAAGAGAATACATACTGTATAAGGATTACAATTTGTAGTCAGAAATGAGGTTCTTTTTAGGGTATGATTTCCTAATCCCCCAACACAATTTACTGAAGTGAAATGACAAATATCTAAATCATCGCATGCTATGGTGCAGGGATTAATGTGGGATCATGATCAGAAATATTAGAAGCAATGAAACTTCTTGTGTGGGATTTCCCAATTCCACACAAATGCATTTAATGGATTCTACTAGTAGCACTAGTCCAAATACGATGGATTCTATTTGTAGCTCTAGTCAAATAAGTGTTCTGCGCCACTCTGTATTTCACTTGCATCCATGCATTGATGTAACCACTCTCCCTCATCACCAGTCTAACCTGTTTTTAAAAACTGCACATAAGATGAAAAATATTCAAACAAATTTGAATCGGATGAAAACTGCAGTACATACCCTATTATAGCCACCAAGTTTGTGCACAACCTTGAACAGGTTGTAGAGATTCAAATCTGTATTTCCAATAGTAGGGCCTTTGTTGATTGGAGTAGCTGAAAAAGAGACAAAATATTGACATTTAATGAATTAGTTAAGTACAATATAAATTGTTATTCATTTTTCAGAACCTTCTTTTCTAACTACACTGAATGAATTTCAATGACATCAAATTTATAATTTTTTAAAAAAATTCTATAATGTATCATGTGAACATCATGCAACACCATAAGAAGTCTTACATTTACCATCCCTCTAAGAAATCCTCAAACAAATTAGCAGTTGTGTTATAAATTGTTAGACCTCAAGAGAATACATGTCAATGATGTCCACATATCTGTTTACATGTTAACAAAGAACCACACTGGCAGAAAAATTGTTAAAAACCATAAAAAAAACATAGGGTAGAATTGAAAACAAAGATACATACCATGAAAACAACTCCATCTGACTAACTCTCTTTTTCCCCCAATCAGTATGTATGAATATATGCATTAGGGTTTAATGGACTGTTATTACAATAATGGCTATATAATGCCAATTAAAGTTCCAAAAATGTAAATATAAAGAATTGCAAGGAACATAAACTTCCATAATATATAAGAAAAAAGCTGAAAATACTGATTTTGTAAAAGGCATATTGAGGTCAGGAATCAAGTAATTGTTAAATTTTGAAAAGATGCTCAATTCTAATCTTGGTCATTAAAAGGTTTCTATGCTTTTAGTCATGGTCACCATATCTGATGGCAGACTGGTATAATCTGTATAAATTTAAAAGCTCTCCTAGTCAGGATACTTCCTTTCTATTTAGTGATTTTTGAGAAGTCATTTAAAGGGTTCCTCTTTTTAGTAACATCATACTGGATAGTAATCTGCATAAATTATACAAAAATATTTATCAATGTTTCCAAAGATACAGGGTTATGAGGAATCCTAAAACAGAACAAGCAGCGATAATAATTAAAGCTATGTAGAATAAAATATGAAATACCTCTGTCATCCATGAACTTGTACAAGTGTGCAATGAAATGGTCTTTGTCTTCACTGGGTTCATCATCAGAGGACTGTAATGAAATGAGACAAAAGCATCAAAACTAGTCTTGTTTAAACTTATCATAGACTAGTCTTGTTCAAGCAGACTCTTGCATTATCATAGACTAGTCTTATTCAACTAGACTCTTGCATTATCATAGACTAGTCTTGTTCAACCAGACTCTTGCATTATCATAGACTAGTCTTGTTCAACCAGACTCTTGCATTATCATGGACCAGTCTTGTTTAAACAGGCTCTTGTATGTCTCCATGAGATCTTTGCCACACAAATCAGAGCTGCCAACCCTCCAGACCCGCAAGTAGTAACAAGAGGGATAAAATTAGTGAATTTTGAACACAATTAGTGAAAAATTATACCTTGACACTAGCTCCATCTACTTTGAGGGTCAGTACTGCATTAAATAAAACTAAAACATATTATTTACACTGATTACATGTACAAATTTATTTCTGATTTAAGTCAATTGAGAATTCGGAATTTGTGATTTTCGTGCATGCGGCATGAATCTGTGAATCGCTATCAAGAACTGTGAAATTCACACCAAAATGGTGAGGGCTGGCAGGTTAGCAAAGGTTTGATTTTTTTTTAAAAAAAGTTTCCTTGAAATGACAGAATTACTTTGAAAAGTGATTTGGTTAGTTTATAACATGAGGTGTCATAAAGTGTCATTGTGATCATGAGATGATCATGTTTTCTGTAAACATGGACAGTTTTAATGGCTGACTGAGATATGCCACCTGCATTTGCAGGTTTTAGAAAACATACACACAAGCACACACAAAAGAAACAAAGTAAAAGGGTCCAAGATTACTGACCTAACTTACATACTAATTAATTTAGGAATTATCTTTTATGAACATAATGTATTGAAATGAAGTCATCAAGCATTATCATTGGATCATCAACTCGCTCACCTACCTTACATCTGCCGAAAAGCAAATGCAATAGATTGGGTAAGTTGGGTGCTTTATGTTTCAGTGTCTTAAAAAGCTGTTAATTTCACATGTTATAAAAACAACAGTTTCTCAGATACCAGACAATATGACGAGAAATGGTTTAATGGACTCCAAATTGTATTTATTCACTGACTGGCATGAAGCTGAATCAGATAATGACTGTTGACAGTTCTGTCAGATGAAGGTATAATATGATACAAATCGATACATATAATAAACAAAGGCAAAAAGCTAATAATTATTCGTGGCCATTGAAGATTTAAAGTTATTTTTACAAGAAAAATATTTTAAACCAATACTCCACCTTTAGTATCAAAATGGGTGCAGTCAGATGTACAAATTATTGATGCAATGATACAGCTGTAGTATCACTGTTTCAAAAGGCACCAATGTCTGTGGATTCTGCTGTTGCCCTGAACCATGAATTTTAGAAATCAACAAAAAATTAGCCATGAATGATAAAGAAGCCCCACCATTCATTTTTTTGTACTGTGTTTCATTTTTAGAGCTCAATAAAGCTATTTGAAACAACAACCTCATTTCTGCAATCTGGTAAAAAAAATAAAAACTTGTCACAACTGTTTACTTTAACCCTTAAAAAATAATTATAAAGCATTTTATATTGTGTATTTATATGGTATCAAGTAGCTGTAATTTGCACTCACTGCTTTAAAAAGATATGCTGTAGAGAAGAACAAGAAAATACATAACGTAATCAAGTACTGTTATTACTAAAATGAAAGAAAGAAATGATACTAAGATATAATACTTATTCAAATCCATTCTTCATTTGAGTGAAATTCTAAACAACAAATTTAAACTGAAGTGAAAGAACATCTCATTATATCCATGTATGTTTAATTCCAATGAAAATAGTGTAAAATAATAAAATCAGTGCTTGAAGTACAATTACTATTGAAACACTATATATAATAGTTACTGCTGAGCACAAAAGCTTGTACTTCATTGATTTTAAAAGAAAACTCTACAATACAGCTGATTTATGAACTGTTCAAAATACAAAAGATGATAAATCAACATCATGACAACCAAGTCAGCTGGTATACACAAATGTCTGTTGTACAACACTTTTAATGAATCAAACTATTCACAATATTAATATGTTCATATATGTTTAATGAGAAATTCTTTGTCTTGACATTATGTCTGTTTTAAGCAGCACTTTTAAGCATTCTAAACTGAAAACTCTTCACAAATTTCTCCATATTTTTCCACTAATTCACCCTAGTTGGGCAGTGGAGAAAAGTAATTTCACCCCAATCATCTGATCAAGCATTGACCATGTTTCAATCTATGTCAACTGCAAGAACAGACTTAAAGACCTAATAATGTTTCCTTACCTTAAATATTTACAGCATGTTTTCTGTTTTCTTATTTCGTGGTGTTTGTTTTTATTTTTGTAATCATATCATTATATATGTTTTTTAAGTGTTGTCAAATGTTGTAAAGTGCTTAGAGCTTCTAAAGATTAGGCGCTATACAAAGTCCTCATTATTATTATTATTATTATTATTATTATTATGTTTAGGTGAAATCTGTTACTATTTATCCTCTTTTAGCAACATTTCTGTAGGACACCTGATAGCAGATATCTGAATCACATATTAGCTAGATTATCCCCTATCAATAAAAGGACTGTCTCTACTATAAGACTGATTCATGAATTGCTCAAGATTCAAAAAATACAAACCTGGATATGTGCATAAATTATAAAGAGAACACCCCATCCACAAACAACAACTCAGCTGTACATGTAGAATGTATTTTCATATGTATTTTCCAAAATGATAGCAACATGTACAATTAAAATTGATAGAAAAGCATTATAATTTCCTTCTTACTGTCCAACTCCTGGATGTTGGTAGAGGTAAGAACAGGAACTCATCCAAACAAAAAAGACCCAGTAGTAATAGAATTTTGTTGTTGACTTTTTCTTGACTTGCCAAAAACTTCATAGAGATCAAAGGGGCTAAATTTGAACCCTGTATGTCTCCCTACCTTGGGAAGGAACCATAATTTTAAATGCAAATAATAAAAGCAGGTTTCTGTACAAACAATTGTGTACTTTCTGAAAATCACTAAAAAGAGAAAAATTTCAGAAGATCATATAAAGAGGCAAGCTGAACTTTCCCAAACATTACTGAAAACCACGCTAATTCTAACAAAATGTGCATTATATTGTTTAAGCTAGTCAACTAATAATGTTGTGCTTGTATGTAACTCAAGCTGTCTCACAAAAGATTCACATGATACAATTTGTTTTATTCAGGTATTACTGACTACTATGAACATGTGGTCCAAGTAACATTAGTTTTATTTACGTTATCTCAAGCTTATGATCAAACCTCATCTTCCCCCGTTTCCAACTCTTCCTCTTTACCAAGAAGGCTTTCTTTATCCCAGGCTGGTGGCAGCTCCTTGTTGTCTATGTACAGTAATGCTTTCTCAATAGCTGAAGGTACAAACAAATGAGGAAGAAATATGGATATGTTTAAATAAAACGACTCAGCAACCAGTGCTTGGATTTATTGGGCAGTTTTGCAATGAATTTTGGTTCATGAAATTATGAATCATATTGCTGGGGAACGTTAGGTTTAGATTTTAGTAGTTACTCTGGAAAGAGTTCTGAAACTCTTGTTGAGTAATGTCAGACTAATAAAACAGTAATCCAACATCCTCCACAAGATACATACTTAAGGTGGCTTTAACTGGACAATATGCATATCAACTTGTCTATGTAAAATGCAGATGATTCTGCTTCTTATAAAATTAACTGACCTTGATGACCAAACTGCCTGATCTTTCCTGAAAACACATATGATGGCCTAGTGTACTGAAAAATATATAGCAACTTTCATGCAGTTATCCCACTATGATTTATGTGTACACATTGCAATTCATATTTCTACCCTAACACAATGTGTCCTAATGAAAGATCAAATCAAGAAGTTACTTCAAGCTCTATGAATGTCAAGAAGAAAATATGCATAAGGTTTAATGGCACATCAGCACAATGCTGGTTATATATTGCTGGTTAAAAGTTATTGGTAAGTTATAAAAGTGTCAAGATAAAGAATTAAAAATGTAACTTCTGAAATATAAATCCTTCGAAATAAACATTAATACATTAATATGCAGTACAAGTCAAGAGCACCATTATATGCCTGCCTCATGTTTAATAGTCCTCAGTGTATGCAACAGCAGGACATTGCTGACTTTGGGAGAGTAGTTTGGTAGTATAATGAAGAGCCAATTTCATATTCCAAGATAAAGAGATGGCTTTCTGAAGGATGAGTTCTAAATGGCCCTGGACAAAGTCCCTGTCTGTGTATCAGATTAAGTATCTGCAGGTAGTGACCTTATTAAGACTTAATCACTTGTAATTTCCCATACTCAGAGCATAAATATCTTAATATTTTATTACGACCTAGTCTGTGCTATAATCTGAGTTTGTCATGACTCTTATTATATATAGCTCTTTATGACATATGTCCTGAACTTTCTAACATATGGAAGGAAAGACAGTTTATGGTATCCCCCCTCACAAAAAGCCCTAAAATTTGGTCAACTCCACAACAAGAGTAACAGGACTGTTTTGGGTCATCAATTACTGTGTGTAATTGGCAGAAGTTTTGGATTTCACAATTTGAATAAATTACAAGAACAAAAATTTTTGGAGGCCCTGAACATTGTACAAATTCCACTAGGCACATAAAAGTGTAAGTGAATTCCAAATGTTTGTACAACAACCAAAAATATGAAAATAGTCAACTCTTATTAAGGAAACTAGACAATTTTCCAGCCTTGTAAATGCAGTGTATGTTTTCTTATTATTTCACTGCTACTACAAATAGTTACAAATAAACCTACCTGCTTTAAGAAATTTATCTTCATTTTTCAAAGCCATTTCCCTAGTAAATTCCTTCATTTCTTTTCTTGAAATTGACAAACTATAAAGATAAAATAAATCCACACATTAAAAAATTCCTATCGTGTACATTATTGAAAGAATCATTTTAGCACACAAAATGTATGTGTGTATGTGTATGCACATATGTGTGTGTGTGTGTAGATATATATATATATATATATATATATATATATATATATATATATATATATATATATATATATATATGCACACACACACTGCACTCAGGATTTTCTGCTCACCTAGATTTCTGTCATGAATACTGGCACAAAATACTGAACGTAACCAACTGACAATATACATTACCAAAATGCTTACCATTTGAAAAGCAGTTATTATCACCAGAACATTCTGTTGAAAATAAAACTCATTCTGGATCCACAGGATAATATCTATGTGTTTTCATGACTCATGACATGTCAGCCTGTTCTTCGCCTGTCATTGAAAAAAATGTAGTGGTTATACATCTGGCTAGAAAGTGGAACACTTCACTTTTGCCAACATCCATCAGCAGCTCAACTGAGGAACTAGGTCAGATTTATAATTTGTTTTAGAAAAGTCACCATAAAAATGTCACGAAATGGCAAGAGATGTTATGCAAATTAAACCAATTTAAAATAAAAATAGGATAAGTTTAACAATGTATAAATCTGGGAATTAAACATGAGCAGTTAAGACCTCATGGAAGAAGGAAATATATTTCGTTCAACTGAATTAACTCTAAATGGGACACGTTAAAACAATCCCTCTGACAAACAGAAGCCACATGTGCACAATGCTTGCGTTGATCCAAGCCATCACACTCTGCTCAGCTCACTATCTCTACTCCATATTATCTTCCAAGCCCCTGTGGTGAAAACAAACTGCACACAAAACAGACATCATCACCATTTTCATCATTATCATCTGTGGCACTGTCATAAAATGTCATCCATTCATTTTTTGTTAGCGCTCAGTCCCGGCTCTTAACTGTCAATTACATCATGGAGATACACATTTGATTTTCTCTGCTTCCATCAATGATTGCCATCACTTTCATTTTTGTTCTTTTTCTTCCTGACAGTTCCTTATATGTCTTTATATGATACTAAAAGATAAATGCTAAACAGACTTTGATAAATGGGAGCATACATTATGGATTGTGGGTCACAAGATGATGTTGTTGTTGTTGTTGTTGTTGTTGTAGGGTTTAAATCCATTTTTCAGCACAAGATAGGCTATACATGGCGGCCAGTATAATTGGTGGAGGAAGAACCCTGGAAAACCCCGGGAAGAACCACCGACCCACGAGAAGCTACTGGCAGACTTTCTCACGTGCCCACGTTAGCCGAGCCTGAGACTCGAACTCACGCAGACAGAGGTGAGATGGCAGTGATCCGTAACGGTGAGCGCTTTAGACCATTCGGCCACTCGGGGCCCCTGGTCACAAGATGAAGGAGGTCACGGGGTGGATCTTCATGCTGGCATTTGGAAAGCACTTAACCAGATGTAATCAGAATAGAAACGTGGGGTATCTAAAACTTTATGAATATTACTTACCTATCTGTCTGATAGAAACTTGGATATATATATATATATATATATATA